>PVLC010045146.1:0-11904 GCA_004027655.1 Graphiurus murinus | reverse complement strand
TCTTTAGAATATCTCTGAGAAGTTTCAATTAGCCCATTTTATATGTAGTAGAGGGATTGTGTGCTGGTCGTCGCTGGGCCCGTGCAGGGCTGAGCAGCATCTGAATGTGGGTTTGTTTGACTTCAGGGGTTACACAGCTAATGTCCACGTTCCTGAGCCTGCAGATGTGCACCTGGCCAGGCACACACAAACCTCTCCACGACTCCCGAGTACTGAGAATGGCCTAATGAAGTCAGTATGTGAGATGGGCTTTGCAGGATATATCTTTATTTAGAATGGTAACTTTAAGTCTTCACAATTCTTTTAGAAAAAAATATTTCAAATTTAATAAACATGCTTTTAAGGGATATAGTCATTTTGAGGGGAAATGAGGCTCATGTTGGATTGGCTAATATTAGGTTGTTTCTTAATATAATGGGGTTTAAAATACTGTTTCCCACTGCATATTTTCATATGGTATGCTCTGTATCCCTAGATTAACATCCCCACCCCATTCCCTCCCAGAGGACCCAGATTTATTTACTCTAGGTCTCTGGGCATCTGGAGAGTATAAAATATTCCAACCTCTGGAAAGTGGGCTGAAATGCCTTCATAGAAGGGCAGGGCCCTGCCATGTATTTCCTGCTTTTGTTTCCCTCCAGTCTGGCCAGGCAATAAGCCTGCTTTTGAAGTTTTAGAGTTGGTAATTGGTGAGCGCACTCCTGTAATCCTAGTACTTGGGAAGCCAGGACAGGAGGATTGCAGGTTTGAGGACAGCCTCAGCAACCTAGTAAGACTCCCAGCAACCTAGCAAGACCCTGTTTCAAAACAAAAAGTTAAAAAAGGGCTGGGGGAGCTGGGCCTGGTGGCGCACACTTGTAATCTCAGCATTTGGGAGGCTGAGACTTGAGGATCCGAGTTCATGGCCAGCCTCAGCTACCTAGTGAGGCACTCCGCAACTTAGTGAGACCCTGTTTCGAAATAAAGAATAAAAAATAGGGCTGGGGGTATAGCTCGGAGGTAGAATGCTCCTGAGTTCAATCCCCAGTGCTGAAAAAAAAAAAAAAAAAAAAAAAAAGGGCTGGGGGTATACCTCAGAGGTCAGAAATCCCTGGGTTCAATCCCCAACACTTCCTCCTCACACACAAAGTGTATAATTAGTGACTTTCTCTAGCAGCATAACTCAGATTCTGACCATATATATCCTAAAGGTAAAACACAGTATTTAAAGTTTCTATTGAGGATATCTAAAACTTGTTTGTATCTTAGTCATGTTCTCAGTGCCACTTGAAATCTCATTAAGGTTTTATCTTCTCTATCTATGACACTGAAATTGAGACACAGAGACTTTGATAATAACTAGACTAACAATGACTCCAGAAAAGCTTAAAAGTTTGGAATCTTTGTAGAATGCTATAGGCAGGTAACAGAATTTTGTCCTGAGTCTCATAAGCTGTGCCCAGTCAGGGCTTCCTTGCAGTAAGAAAACTATGTCTAGAGGCTCCTGGTTTACAAAGTTCCTTCCATTCTCAGATTGTTTCCTATTAGCAATGCATTGAAGAGCACCAGGCAGAGACAGGAGGAAATAGCTTGTTATCTGCACTCAATAGATAAAGAAATGTGGTTTGTCAGACAGTAAGGTCATAGAGGTGACAAATGAAGGAGCCAGAACTCAAACCACAGCCTTGAACCCACGCCAGGCACCCATGCAGAGGGGCTCAAGGTCAAATCTGCAGTATCCCTAAATATGCCTACCAGTGGGTCGTTCAATGACCAACACTTCATTTCAATTCAAACTATGTGGCTACAAAAGCAAGCAACTTAGTCAAAACAGAACATGAAGTGCCATGGGCCACGTCTTTGACAACTGACATTAGGAAGCAAAATACCTGGTAAAATGCAATTCTTTCCAGCAACCTTTCCTCTGTCTCTTCCACCAAACTCACAGAGGGCAATGTAGAGACAAGAATTTCCAAGTCCTTTTCAAGAGATGCATAGTTTTCATCAAATTCTTCCCATTTCTAGAGAATTGACAACACACAATCAGTGGGAGTCCTTTTCTAGATTGGTTCTAGGCAAGGACAATTAATCACAAAAACAAAAATGAATGCTGAGACCATATACAATGATAGCAAAGATTCCAGGTAGACCTGAGAGACAGCTAGATCCTACTCAAGTAAGAGCTCAGTGCGGGTTAATTGGGAAAAAAATCCATTGATTTTGGTTTTAAAGCATCCAGTTGGCATTAGTGGGTTTTTTGTTTCTGTTGTTTTGGGTTTTAATTTCCTTTCTGTGCTGGGAATTGACCCCAGGGCTTTGCATGTGCTCACAAATGCTGTGCCACTGAGCACACCCCTAGCCCAGCACTGTTATATGCCTGTATTGCCCAGCTGGGTAATATGATTAAAGGAAAAATACAAGTAAGTTAACATGTATTCTTAGTACCTCTGTAAAAACTTCATAGCTAAAGAAAGCCTTCCTCTTTTTGGGAGAGGCAAAGAGTTAACCTTTAAAGCATTTTGCAACAGAAGCTCCTGTCAGGCTGTCTGTGGCCTCCCTGCTCCAACCCCATGCCTGCAGAACATTACTCCCCCATGTTACCTGAAGCATAAGCCCTTAGAAGGCCTATTTTTGGGGTGCAGACTTACACTTTATCTGGGAGTACTATTGTCATACTTTGCATTGTCCTGTTTCCCCCATGTCAATAGAAGTCTACAGGCTAGGGTCCCAGCACACTACTAAACTGTGTTATTGACATTAAAAATTATCTCCTAGAAAAATAACCACCTCACTAACTCTCCTATTGGTTCAAGTGTTGGGTCACCTGGTATTTACAAAGTACTCACTGTGCCTATGAAGTCTTTTTTAAATACTATGAAACATTATTCTAAATTTCAATTTGAGCTGGGCGTGGTAGTGCACGCTTGTAATTCCAGCATTTGGGAGGCTGAGACCGGAGGATCAGGGTTCTTGGGCAGCCTCAGCTACCTAGTTAGGCACTCTGCAACTTAGTGAGACCCTGTTTCAAAATAAAGAATAAAAAATAGGGCTGGGAGTATAGCTTAGAGGTAGAACACCCCTGAGTTCAATCCCCAGTACCACACACACACACAAAAAAATCAATTTGACACACATGAAAATAAGTGTTTAGTATAAAAGAATATCCCATTATACTATGAAGCTGAATATTTCTTTCCTTTAAAAAACTTTCCTTTCTGTGTTAACAGTGTCTGTGAAAGGTTCAACAAGCTACAGGGAGGAATCCTTAAAACTAGACAGAAACTTTACATGTGCTCGATTTTCTATTTCCTTGGAATTGAGACAAGATTGTCATGAATTCACTTTTGTAGCAGAACATCTGGGCCTGGGTAGTTTCTGAACCACTAACTGCTTCAAAGGATTCTCATTCACAGTCTCAATGTGCTTTTAATTTTGTTCATTCATACACACACCTTAAAGGCAGAAAGATGTTACCCCATCCTGTTGGAGAAGTCCCAGTTGACCTTTCATAGAGGAATAGCAGTCAGAACTGGACCTGGGCTTGCATCCCTCACTGCTGTTTCCTTAACTAGAGCTTAATAACTAGACATTTGCTTTTGACACTGGGAAGTGGCAGGGAGTCAGGAATTCCGAATACCTGCAACACATTCTGCAGCTCCACGCCATCCTGGTGTGCCTTCGCTTCCAGCAATTTAATTTCTGCTACTTGTTCTGCCCAAAATGTCTCTCTCTTTTGCAATAAAGAAGGAAACATCTTGCTGGAGTATGTTTGGATCAACAACATGTCAGCAACAAGCTGCTGGAAAAATACCTGAAACATGGAAAAGGGTTTTAAATATTTCCTTAGTTTTAAATTGGGAAAATAATAAAAACCAAGTTACTTCAACTTTTTTGCCTGGTTATTTTTGTTTTTTGATTCCAAATCCTAGGTTATCAACATAGAGTCAAATGCATAAAAAAGAAGAAATATATTCCTTAGTCTTGGAAAATGAATGAGCTTTTAATAATTATAAAGAAATATTATCCTTAAGAAATGCTTTCCACGAAATAATCTATTTCAAGCAGTAAACATTATTGCTAGTCAATTTTGACTTCCAGAGCTTTCTAAAGCAGCTGTTTTGAGTTTTAAAACATTACAAGAAGGTGACTGATGAATCTGAAGACGTTTTCTAGTGATGAATAGATGTGCAAACCTGAGTGGCTTCCATATTTAACAAGCATATTTAACCTTGCCTCTCACTTCTACTCACCAAAATGGACAAGTGAAGGGAATTTGCTAGCAAGGACTGACAGGGATCCTGACCCACAAAATGCACTATATATGTTATATATGTTACCCACAAAATGCACCATATATGTTATATATATGTTATATATGTATTCTAGTTCTCAGGAAGGCCTTTCTTTTTTCTTTTTTTGTGGTACTGGGGATTGAAGATTGAACTCAGAGGCATTTTACTTCAAGCTACATCCCCAGCCCGATTTTATTTCTTATTTGGAAACAGGGTCTCATTAGGGTGATAAGAATCTCTCTACTTGATGAGGCTGTTCTTGAACCTGCGATCCTCCTGTCTCAGCCTCCCAAGTACTGGGATTACAAGAATGCACCACGCCTGGCCTAGGAAGGCCTTTCTTAAGTAATTTTTTCCTTATTAAATGCTCTCACAGGATGAATCCTAATTTTAATTGTCAATTTGCTTAAAGACTATTGATAAATGTCTGTCTTCTCAATCAGCTAGAAGCTCCGCGGACGTGAGGAACTGTGTGTTTTCACTCACAAACATATGCTCACATCATCAGGGTTTCTGCTATACACTTGGATTTTTTTTTTCTTGTTTTTAGCTTATTTGAGGATGTCAGTCTTTTCTTTTTTGGTAACGGGGATGGAACCCAGGGTGTTGGCCACTGAACTACATCCCAGCCCCACACTTGGACTCTTAATAGCTGTCGATTAAAAGAATGAATACTGCATGTTTCACCAAGGAAGGAAATGGATTTTTTTTATTCAGAGTCAGCAAAACTTTAAGGCTTTGTCCATGAAGAGGGGATCTGACCCACGTCTTACCTTGTGGCTTTGTATTTGAGCCTGTAAAGTCACTTTACTCTTGGCCTGTTGTAAATGGCCACAAGCAAGCTTTTCCTTTCCAATATTGACTAGTTCCACCATGCCCTGCAGCAGGGCATCTTGCTGGCTCTCAATGATGAATGGGCTGCTGAGTTCTGAGTACCTGGCTCTCAGGATTCCCCACATACTGTCCAGTACATCCTGAAAAGGAGAAGGCAGGTGCACACAAGCATTTTCATCCAGCCAGGAAATAATTCAAATGACGAACATGTCTAAACTTCCTTGTCGGAAGTCCAAAGCCTCCCCTCTTCCACTCACAGTGCTCAGAGAATGTTTTCTGCTCGGGCATACCTCTAATTTATAAACCTCCTGGAGTAAAACATAAGGCAAGTGAAGCCTCTCTCCTTCGTCTCTTAGCTTGGCCACTCGGCTCTCAGAATTCTGCAACTCCACTGTGTACGCATCTGCTTTCTAAGTGAGAAACGATACAGAAAAGGAAAACCCTTCAATAAACCAGAGAAGTGTACATATTCGTTAAAAAGAAATTAAACGGTACAGGAAGGAACTAAGGGGAAAATTTAGTCCCACTTGCCCCTCTCTCCCCTCCAGCTCTCCTTGCTAATCAGCCCAGATGTTCCACAGTTGATATTTTTCCTAACACAATCTGAGCATATGCCAGTGGAGATGTATATGCACATCCTTAAATTCCCTTAATTGCACCTTGGCATTCTGTCCTGTATTTAGTGCTCCTCACATATCAGTTCTTGAACACTTCTTCAAATCAGTACATACATATCTGACTTGTATGTGTGTGGTAGGTATTGGAGACTGAACCCAGTGAGGTTCTACCACTGAGCTATACTCCCCAAGTCCTTTTTATTTTAGTTTTGCGGTACTGGGGATGGAGTTCAGGGGCATTCTACCTCCAAGCTACACCCCCAGCCCTATTTTTTTATTCTTTATTTTGAAACATGGTCTCACTAAGTTGCAGAGGGCCTCACTAAGTAGCTGAGGCTGGCCACGAACCTGGATCCTCTGGTCTCAGCCTCCCGAATGCTGGGATTACAAGCGTGCGCCACCACGCCCGGCTCCTTTTTATAACAAGGTCCCACTCAGTGACTGCACACTGGCCTCAAACCTGCAACCCTCCTGTCTCAGTCTCCCAAGTACTGGGATTACAGGTATGCACTATTGTCCTACCCTGCTTTAGTAACAGGCAAATCTTAATGGACTTCAGGGCTATTTATAGTGCTGCCAAGTCCATCCTCAAGTATTTAGTATTTATAATATATTTATCTTGTGTGTGTGTGTGTGTGTGTGTGTGTGTGTGTGTGTGTAATACTAAGGACTGAACCCAAGGGCACTCTTACCTCTGAGCTATACCCCTAGTCTTTATTATTTTTGAAACATGGTCTCACTAAGTTGCTGAGGGCCTTGCTAAGTTGAGATTGGCCTCAAATCTGCAATCCCCCTGTCTCAGCCTCCCAAGTACTAGAATTAAAGGTGTATGACACCATGCTCCGCTTGATATATTTATCTTTATGTGCTTATTGTATTCCCTTGGGAAGACTGCCAATTCAGCTCCTAGAACAATAACTGAACACAGTAGGTTCTCAGTTAATATTTACTCAATAGATGAATGAAGTCAAATTGCTCCTGAATGGGAGTGTTTGAGATTCTGATGTATGGACAAATGATCCCAGAAGCTGGACTAATTAGCGCTGTGACCAAGAAGGTGAGGGCCTCATGTCCAACATCCTTCCCAACCTGGGCCACCCTTAACTTTAAGCCAGTTGATAGGCAAAAAATGGTCTCTGACTGTTTTAGTATGTTCTGCTTCAGAAAGTACTACTTGAGAGATGCTTTTAAAGGTCAAAATCAACAGTTTTATCAATTTCCTTAAGTCTTGCGGCTGCTCACAAAAAACAATGAGTCAGAAGCAGAGCTGATGTATAAGACTCCCTGGCATGAGGCTATGTCAATGTGAATAATAATAATAATAATAATAATTATTATTATTATTATTATTATTATTATTATTATTATTATTATTTTGTGGTACTGGGGATTGAACCCAGAGGCATTAATTCTACCGCCAACCTACACCCCCAGCCCTATCTTATTCTTTATTTTGAAATGGTTTCACTAAATTGTGGAGGGCCTCATAAGTTGCTGAGGCTGTCTGCGATCCTCCTGTCTCAGCCTCCCAAGTACTGGAATTACAAGTGTGCACCACCATGCCCAGCTGAATGTGAAATTTGATTGATTACCTGAAGCTGCTCACCAGCACTCTGGCCACTGATTTCATTCAAAGACTGTTGTAAAGCTATTTTATTCTTAACAAGTTGATCATACAACCGCTTTATTTCATTCTGTATGAAGAGAGAAATGCAGGGAACTCAGCAATCTCACTTGGGCCTTTATTATAGTTTTTATATTTAGATTTTATAACTTATCTAATATTGGAAACTTCACATAGACAAAAAAGTAGAGTATCACCATCACTGAGCTTCAATACTTACTGATTCATGGCTGACCTTCTTCCCTCTATATCCTTCCTCAAGTCTCTTGATTGTACCTAATATCTCTTACTTCAGATTATTTTGAAGCAAACACCAGATATCAAGTTACTTCATTAGTATATTTCAGTAGTTATCTCTAAAAGATAAAGCTGCCACCCTTTAAAATACTACAATATACTCCATTCAAAAGCAGTAATTCCTTAGTATGATTATCTGTCCAGAGTTCACATTTCTCTAATTGCCTGTAGATTTTCTTTTTGGTGTGTTTCACTTGGGATCCAAATGAGGTTTGTATGTCACAATGGATTAATATAGCTTAAGTCTCATTAATCTGCATACCTTTGCACCCCCTTACTTTTTTGTTTCTTGGATTTGTGTATGTGAAAGAAAATGAGTGGTTTGTTCTAGATTTAACGGATTGCACCCCATGGCACGGCTTCCCATGTTCTTTTCTTTTGTCAGGTTTACTGGATTTTTGAAGCTTAATTTGATTCAGGTTTGATTTTTATGAGACAGACTCCTTCATAAGTGGTGTTATGTTTCATTTTCATTAGACAATTTTAAAAGCTTCCTCGCTGGTCTCCATGCCTCAAGACTCTCTCTCCTCTCCAATCTACATGGAACGACTTCCAGGTGAATCTACCTGAAACCTATATGAACTGTCATTCTTTACTCAGAAACTTAAATGATTCCTCATTGCCTAGAAATTTTAGGAAAAATCTTCCCCTATGACACTCATTAAATAGCTAAACATCATATAAGAAAAGAAACATTATGTTAGCTCATCCTAACACATTCATACCCAAGACTTTGGGAAAGGTCTCACTTTCAAATGGTCTCCACCCATGAGCCCTGGAGAGTCTCACTGTCTACCTTAGCAATTCCTAGGAATGAAGGGACATGAGGGGTCCATGCTGTACAAAGTCAGCCACAGACTCAGAATCATACCTGGTAACTGTGGTTGTAGTCTAGACCAGCTTTCAGGGACTTGCTTCTAGAAGCAGCTTTAGCCTGGGTGTGCTCCAGATAGGCTTGGAGGCTACCAAAACATTCAGGGAGCAAGCTGGCATTCCTGCCAGGCCAAGACAAGGCTTTCAAAAGATCATCCTTCTTATCGCTCAGAGCTAAATAAAGTTTCTTCAACTCCAGAGCCAGTTTCTGCAAAGTGGAGAGGAAGGAAAACCGAATGAGCTCTGACCACAAGAGGCTTTGGCTCTGGCCTGACTCACTGGGCTGCCGTCACGGCAACACGTGACTGAGTAGAAGTGTCTTACCTCGTAGTGCACTTGCTGGGCAGAAACCTCCTCCCTGAAGAGCCCAGGGGTCTGCAGCATCTCCTCCACACTGCCAAGGCACTGGCTGAGGGTCAGGAAGAGTTCAAATAATCTCTTATCCAAATTGACATATGTTTCTTCTGTCCTGTTTTCCTGAATCGAGAAAAAACAAAACAAAACAAAACCATTAGCATTCCTTGCTTTCCATAACCTACATTTTTCCTGGTTTCCACTAAAATTTGAAATTTGTGTGGTACTTCTTTCTGGTATGAAGTTGTTTCAAATAATGATCTGGACTAACCAGTGCTCCTACTAATTAACGAATTAGGTTACAGAATAAATAAATAACATCAAGATTTTTAACTTTGAGAAAACAAGTTTGAGAAAAACTCTTAACTTCGAGTTTAAGAAACTCAGTGTTAGGTAGTTACTTGACTACTTGACTATGGACTGAGATTAAAAGGTAAATCACAGCCGGGTGTGGTGGTGCACACTTGTAATCCCAGTACTTGGGAAGCTGAGACTGGAGGATCTGAGTTTTCAGCCAGCCTCAGCTACTTAGAGAGGCCCTCCACAACTTAGTGAGACCCTGTTTAAAAATAAAGAGTTAAAAATTGGACCGAGAGCCTAGCCTGGAGGTAGAATGCCCCTGGGTTCAATCCCTAGTATTGAAAAAAAAAAAAAAAAAGAGGTAAATCACAAGGTGAAGGGCTTCCTTAGCAGGACATCCAGGAGAATCTGTGGCCCCAAATAAACCTTACTGTCTCTCTTAATACTGTTTCCTGCCCTGCACATTTTTAATGTAGGACACAGAGAACTAATGAGATCAAGTACAGTCAGGAGAAGGCAAAGAACTCACACGAGAGAAGCTTGAAGGGGTTGATCAGAAAAGGATGTACAGTATCTCAAAGACAGGGGTGGGGGGTGGAGTAGGGAAGAAGTAAAGAGTGTCATTTATGAGCCGGGCGTGGTGGCGCACGCTTGTAATCCCAGCATTTGGGAGGCTGAGACCGGAGGATCCAGGTTCTCGGCCAGCCTCAGCTACCTAGTGAGGCACTCCGCAACTTAGTGAGACTCGGTTTCAAAATAAAGAATAAAAAATAGGGCTGGGGGTATAGCTCGGAGGTAGAATGCCCCTGAGTTCAATCCCCAGTACCGCAAAAAAAAAAAAAAGAATGTCATTTATGGGCTGATTGTGAGAGAATTGAGGCCACCCTTGGAGGTACATCTCCAAGGAGGGGCCTGGGACTGTGCAGTTGTGCTCCAGAGAACTGGGGAGCCACGTGTCTGTTTTAACAGAAACCCCTGGTACCACCTTTTCCTTCACCCCTGGTCACCTTGAATTCTTGATCAGTTATAATAGTTTAGGAGCACATCAAGGCTCTGATAACCCTGACTTGGGCTCTGTTCTTACTGTCTCTGTTCTTACTGATGGACGCCTAACATCAGAGCACACCATTCAGCCTTAAGCCTACTCAAGGTTGGACACCTTGCCTCTGCTCCTAACTGACCCTCCCTCTCAGCCTTCCAATCCCTGTGAGACACTGCAGGCAGTGCTAATCAATCACCAGGCCACTTCCTGCTGATTCTGGATGCACATTCAGACTCCTCTGCACAGTGCTCTAGTCAGCCAACAAAAGTTACCAGAGTTGGCAAGCAAGATGAAGTCCCCTGGCAATTCTAGGAGCCCTTCCATTATGTGCTCTATTATTTGTTCAGTGAAGAAAATCACAACCAACTTACAAAGATGGTGTCCTATCTCCCTTTTTTGATATTACTGAAATGAGAAACGTATGTAGTAGTTTCTACCTGTGTCTGAAGATTATTTGCTTCTTGACGCAGGTCTTCAAGTTGGGTGGTGTAAGTCTTCAGTTCCTCAGTTGTAGGGTATCGAAAGTTATACACACTCACACTGGGGAGAACACTCAAATTGGTGGCAATCTATTTGGAAAAGGGAAACCTTGTTAGAGACAGTTTGGGACCATGCCAATGTTGTAAACAGCAAAAATGCCTCAGCATGCAGTCTTCTGAGTTACGCCGTCTTCGTATGCTTTGAACTGTTTTGAGAAGTCATTAGACAATGTACGTAGACACCTGTTGGTCCATTGAGATACCTAAATCAGGGGTGGTGGTGCACGGCTGTAATCTCAGTATTTGGGAGGCTGAGACAGGAGAATTACAGGTTCGAGGACAGCCTCAGCAATGTAGTGTGACTTTCAGTAATCTAGCAAGACCCTGTTTCAAAAAAACGTGTGTGTGTGTGTGTGTGTGTGTGTGTGTGTGTGTGTATGTGTATATGTATATGTATATGTATATGGCTAGGGGTGTAGGATGGAGGTAGAATGCCCCTGATTAGTTCAATCCCTACTAAAACACACACACACACACACACACACACACACACACACACATACACAGAGGCAACAAATCATATTTTGGGAAATAAAGTAAAATCGCTCATCTTTCAGTTTAATAGCAGAGATAACTCATGTTACAAGGTTAGCTATTTGTTTACTAGTCCATTTACTATTTATTTACTAGCTCTTACCTGGTTCCTAACATAGACAACTATGAGAATGAAATACAAGTCACATCTAGGGGTAGATTTGCATTCTAATTTTTATAGAAAAGCCAAATAAACAATGAAAATGAGCTGTGATTTCAGAAGGGAGAATGAATCAAAAGTTAATTTCTTTCTTAAATTGGAAAACTAACATGAAAAACAAAACAGAAGAGTAGGGTGGTGCGTGACTGTGCTCAGGGAAAGAACTACTGAATAGCATCCTCCTCTTTGAAATATATACCTGCTTTACAGTGCACACTAACAGGGAGAAGCCAAGACTAAGGCCCTAACAATAATCTTGATTTTTTTTTTTTTTTTTTGCGGTACTGGGGATTGAACTCAGGGGCATTCTACCTCCGAGCTATACCCCCAGCCCTATTTTTTATTCTTTTTATTTTGAAACCGAGTCTCACTAAGTTGCGGAGTGCCTCACTAGGTAGCTGAGGCTGGCCGCGAACCCGGATCCTCCGGTCTCAGCCTCCCGAATGCTGGGATTACAAG
>PVLC010045145.1:0-11903 GCA_004027655.1 Graphiurus murinus | reverse complement strand
GGAAAGGAAGAAGGAAGGAAGGAAGGAAGGAAGGAAGGAAGGAAGGAAGGAAGGAAGGAAGGAAGGAAGGAAGGAAGGAAAGAAGGAAGGATAGAGGGCTAGGGATATAGTTCAGAGGTAGAATGCCCTGGGTTCAATCCTGAGCACCACACATACACACACACACACACACACACACACACACACACACACACACACAAATTTCAAAGTAATGTTTAACAGCTCTGCTCCCAAATCCCATCTAAGTACCCAGTCTACCCACTGAGAACTACTAGCCAGCAATGATTACAGGATCCTAAACACAATTAAATTACCCTAGATTGGTATCTACTAAAATAGATGAGTGGAAAGAAACATTTTGGAGCTTGGATGCTCTTTTACTAAACATCAGGGTCTCCTCCTGAAACATTACATATAAAACATATATAAGAGTTTAAAATGCAGTAAACATTGAAAAGTGTATTAAATTGTCTTAATATAAGACTTGGAAAACTTTAGGAGTTCCTTTAGAGTCGGGTGACTATTGATATGCCAATAATCTGGTATGTTCATAGTTGCGTGAACAGCATCTGTCAATACTCTTCATGAAAATAACACTGAAAACAGAAAAAAAAACTTTTTAAAATATAAATTCCATTTTCAGAAAAACTAGGTAAAATATATATAAACCATAGACTCCAAAATACAGGTAGAAACTCAAAACGGCAAAAATAAAGCTGGGGTTGTGATGAGGTGGTAAAACATGTGCTTAGATTGCACAAAGTCTTAGATTTGACCCCAGCACCAAAAATTAATTAATTAATTAATTAAAATTAAAATAAAAAGTAACCACTGAGCAAGTATCCACACCCCGTAGTTACCAGGAATATTGTTCACAAAGAAATAAACCACAGAGTGAAAACTTTGTGAAAATGTATAAACTTATAAAATCTAATGTAAAAAAAGATGAAAAGCCTACTATATCAATAACATAAATATTATCTCAATACATATAAACATAAAGGTGACACATATATCCCATACACACACACGTGTGTGCGTGTATGTGTGTGTGTTTAAAACACCACTGGAGGACATAAAAGATCTGATCAGACTCACAGAATAAAGCTCAGCATGCCGGTCTCTCCCCCATGAAACCACCATTAAACTCACAAAAATTATAAAACACAAACATTTGAAGTCTCTGGAAATTGACCCAAGGGCAGGCAGCAAGTCAATAAATGTTCAGTCAAGAAAATCTCCTAAATGTCACAAAAACAGTGGTAGTCTGTTAGGAGTTGAGCCAGCACCAGTCCCTCTCTCAGTGCGTTACAGATCTAGCCCAAGTCTTGTCACCAAATGGGAGATCCTCTTTAACCCTGATCCCATCAAATTGCTGTGATCTCACTCCTGGAGAAAGAGGTTGCCAGCATGTCTCCTCCCCAGGATCCTCCCCTTTATTTAAATGACATACCAAATCATGGGGAAAGATGGGCTATTTCAAAAGATGACCTTCAGATCACTGGGTATATACATTTTTAAAAGCTCAATCCACTTTCCAGAATAAATTTCAAATGAAATAAAAACAAAACCATAAAAGTAATGTAAAATAGTATGGAGCCAGGTGTGGTGGTGCATGCCTATCATCCCAGTACTTTGGAGGCTGAGACAGGAAGATCACAGGTTCAGACTAGCTTCAACAACTTAGTGAGATACTGAGCAACTTAGCAAGACCCTTTTACAAAATAAAAAATAAAAAGGGCTGGAAGTATAGCTCAGAGGTAGAATGACCTTGAGTTCAATCCCCACTACCAAAAAAAAAAAACCAACAAAAAACAAAAAAACCCCGAAACATAGGAGAGTTCCTGGAAGTAAGTAAAGCCATTCTAATTACTTCTGAAGATCAAAACCCATGATTTCTTAACATTTTACTACATAAAACCAAATTTATACGTATCAAAAAATATTAAGAAAAGTCAAAAGACATGACAAATTAGGGGGCATTTATAATCATATCATAGATAAAAGATAAATGGTAAGTATCTCTATATAGGAAGTTCTTAGAAATCAGAAAGAGATATATTAACAATGGAAACATTTCCAAAGATATGGACAGCTCTCAGAAAAATTCTGTCAATCTCAGTTGTAAGATGAAAAAGGCAAATTAAATCACCTTGAAACATCATTTTTTGCTTTTAAGATTGGCAAAAACAAATATTTATAACATACACCATCAGTGTGGCTATGGAATATAAACTCCTACTACTCCAGTAGAGGATAATTAGTATAGCAGGCTGAGACAGGAGGATCATGTATTCAAGGCCAGCCTTAGCAATTAAGCAAATTAGAGAGACCCTGCTTCAAATTAAAAAAAAAAAAATTAAGGGTTGAGGGTATAGCTTGGAGGTTTAAAAAAAAAAACTTAGAAATGCCTATGATCTTTAACAAAGCAATTCCACTTTTGGATTTATACAATAGATGTAAGTCCTGTAAGATAATATATGCATAAGTATATTCATTGAAGCATTATTAACAAAAAAATTTAAAAAATAATCTTAACACTCTTCAATTATGGATTGGTTAAGTAAATTATAGTCTCTCCATTCAGTCATTTTAAAAATTGCATAAATTCTACATATTAACTGATTAAGAGAAAAAACAAGGCTTAGAGAAATATGTTTAATATACTACCTTATATGTAGAAAGTGGAACCATGAAGGAATACATTTACTTTTGTTAGCATGTACAAGTAGAAACCTAAAAGAATGTGCAGGGAACTAAAAATAATGTGATCCATAGAATGTGAGATTCAGAACAACTTTTCAATATTTATCTAAAAATTTGTTTTACATTTAGCCATGTTGATTTTTGTCTACTAAGCATAAATCAAATCAAATTCTAAAATAAAAAATTATGATGACATAGGTTAAATAATCCATTCTCCCTGGCCAGTCACCCCTCCTTATAAAACCCTCCAGAGGATTATACCTACAGAAAATGATGTGGAAGGAAAATAAGCAAGAAGCAAAGCAACATTTATTATAGTTGAGATTTTTAACCACTGAATCTCATAGTCAGAAGCAGCTGGAGAAATCTTTCAACCATGTACAGACACGTAAATGAATCCTACTTCTTCTTCCTGAAAGTAAATCTGCATCTCAGAGTTACACCAGGGCTAGAGGAAGTGGAAAAAGGAAGAGAAGAAAAATAATATTTTCTCCATTTGCTATTTCTGAAAATAACATTTTCTCTATAGCCCAGAGCCTTGGAAGCCGTCTCAAGCCAGAGCAGTACTGAGCACCTGGCTACCACGCAGCCAGAAAGGGGTAGGGATAGACCCCTGAAATCCTCATTCTGCTTCTTCCTGGGGGCATGTTAAGGGAGGTGAATGTCCACTCAGTGATCTTACCCTTCCACATAGAATGAAAAGATTCTAATTTTTACTCCTTCAAGGCTCTGCCTCTAGAAAATGTAATCCAGTCAGTATCGTGAAGCCTGAACACTCTTCCTTCTTTTCGGGACATAAGCATTATTACTCTTGATGAATACTCAGCGCTTGCAGAGAAATGGGGACAAGAGAGAGAGGTGATTAAAGGAATAGTCTTATGCCCCTCAGAGAGGCTAACTGGAGGTTTCCCAAGGTTAAGTTCAGGAGCTTATCAATCACAGAGGACAGGGGTTTAATGCTTCTTATCCATAAATTTTCTCATATATATAACCTACATGAATGGAGTTTTCAATGTGCAAACATTTCTTATAACTTGAAAAACATGTAATATTAAACCAAGTAGAAATATAATTATAGGGAATATAATATGCACAATTAAAGCTTAAATATTAAATGGAGCATTTTTCTTGCTTGGGAGACACAAAAGTTGTTTGCTATGAAAGCCCTGTAGACATGCCTGTTTGATCATTTGCATACTATTAAATGACAGATTTCTCATAAACCTAGAAGTCCTTAAACTTGATCCATATGTCTTCTAACCTACTTGATCAATGTTGCCATGACAGGTTCAGATATTGAGTATTTCCAAGTGGAGCTCTCAATTTCATTGACAATTCACATAAATTAGAAGTTTAAATGGAGAATAATAGTAATAATTTACATAATATAAAACACGGCTATCTAAATTCTTTGGAATAGGAGATTCTGGGCAGCATTAGCTTCTAGACGATTGAGAACTCCTCCTTTAATCAGTAATGAATTTATTTAAATAAAATTTAAATATGTTGGGTGAAAATCTTTTTAAAAAAATGTCTAAAGCTGCCCTCATATAGGAATTTTTCTCCTTATTGTAATGTCTCATTTTACATCTACTATGAGTTTAGACATCATATGTTGAAGATTCTTTTTAAAATATGTAATCTTAAAATTAGTCTTTGAAATAAGGGCTAAAGGAACCACTTTTAAAACATGTGCATGGGATTTTAATTCAGGCCGTTTGTGATGTCTACTTGAAGTACATGCTGCTCTGGGCTACATCTAATAGAAGAATTTTCCCTTATATGAGTTTGGCTTGATTAGGCATTACTTTACAAGAAATGTCTGCCCTCTTTTACTTACACTTGGCTTTTTTATAAAAAGTAATTGTATTAAGATTCATGTAATATTACAAGATAAAATAATTTTTTAACAAAGTGGAAAAATGAGGTCTTAGAAGTATAAAACAAAGAGAAAGAAAAGACAGAGCAGAGCCGGGCATGGTGGCGCACGCGTAATCCCAGCATTCGGGAGGCTGAGATCAGAGGATCCGGGTTCGCGGCCAGCCTCAGCTACCTAGTGAGGCACTCCGCAACTTAGTGAGACTCGGTTTCAAAATAAAGAATAAAAAATAGGGCTGGGGGTATAGCTCGGAGGTAGAATGTCCCTGAGTTCAATCCCCAGTACCGCAAAAAAAAAAAAAAAAAAAAAAGGGTAAAAAAGAAAAGACAGAGCAGGCTAAAAGACATCACAGTGCTTGCCAAAGAATCTTCTAATTACCAGAGATGAGTAGCAAATTTGGTCTTATGCTTTGTAATCAATGCAAAGAGATAACCAAATTCATATTGTCTACTTGCTGTAAATAAAACAATTGTCTGGGTAAAGCAAAATTTTTTTAGATAGTGAGTCCATAAAGTAATTTCCTCTTAGTTCTTTATCAAAAAATTACTGTGAAATGTAAAAATAGCAACTTCAACAACAACTTTACAAGAAACACAAAGATGACCTTTGCTGGACCATTTTATATAAAACACTACAAGATAAGTTAAAAGCACAACCCAATGGGAAAAAATTCTATGTGGAAAAGAAAATATTACAGCCCACTGAAAACATACGAAATGAGTCATTCCAAAGCAAAACAGTTACTTGTCTGTGGCTGACCCTGGTGGCCCGCTGGCAGTGTTTGGGATGGTGTTGGGTGCACACGCTCTGTCATCTCTCAGTCATTAGTGTGAGTCTACTTGGTACCTTGAATTTCTGAAAGATGCTTGACATACACCCCCCTCCACCAAGGCCCCACAACTCTGTCCTGGTTCCTGGACAGATGAGATAAGTCTTGATTTGAGTCCATGGAGACATGGAAGAGGGCTTCATTGTTATTCCAAATATCCACTTAAAATATGGTTGCTCTCTATGGGCTTTAGAACAGGGAAACACAGAAAAATCAATAAAAAGAAACAAAACATTCATCAGACATTACTGTCAACGCACAATGCCTGAAGTAACCTAGACAAAGTACTAGCTTATTGCTGAAGGCATGGTCCAACATATGGAGGGGAAAAACAAAAGCAAATTCAACACATGAATACAGTACCACTCTTCTTTGCCTGTGAAAGCAAGCCAAAATGTCAACACTGACTGCTTCACTTTAGTTTCTAAATAAACAAGCACATTAGCATTTCCCCAGAGGAGAGCATAGAAGATTGTTCATAATGAGGTAAGACCTGGAATTAAAAACACAAATACTGGTGTACTTGAACAAAGCCAGATTATCCAATGCAAACAATGGATCAATTGTCTTCAGTGAAAAGATAACCAAACTTTCAATGCCCAGGGGCCTAGAAGGATCACTATTACACTGCAAGATTTTATGCATCAATTTTCCTAGGTGGTAGAGAAGTGAACTGTTTAACCTTGACAGGAGGAGTTCTGTACCCACAAATGCCCGAAGTAACTTAACGCTCAATTGGAGTAGGCCTGAACTTCTTAGAAAGATGGGAGACTTTCAACTATTAACATTAATTTTTCACTATATACCCAAAAAGTTCGTATTAAAGATTCATTGAGCATAGGTGATAGAGTTCTAGAGAACAACTGCCAAATGCAAAGCTCTGAGAATGTACAGACTAAACTTTACAGACCACATCTGTATAAATCACTTTGTTCAGTACCCAAGCCATGTCATTAAGTAATGAAGTTCTTACAGTACTTTTCAATGGAAATGATGACGAATTGGGTCTCTTGATTGAAAAAAATAGCCAACTCTGACCAACTATCTCACAAAAGGAATTTGCAGCAACTCTAACCAAATTTGGGGGAAGGCATGGGCAAAGCTGGACCTGAGGCTAGGACCTGCACCTGAAAAGGAGCCAGGATCCAAATCTCTATGTCTTCTATTTCCACTCTGGTATGTTGGCTTCATCATCTCCAACCTGAGACACACTTCTTCCCTGCAGCTGGAAACATAAGCCCAGTATCTCTCTCTAGCCTCAGTCTAAGCCGAGATGGAAAGACTTTCTGTCACTTACCTCAGTGATTGCTAGATGGACTCATCTGTCCATTCTTAAACCAATCAGTGGTATGGCTTTCTGTGATTGGCTCAGGCTGGGTCATGTGCTGCCTCTTAAAGTTGGAGGCAGAAATTTATGAATATGAGGGGAGTAAGGAAGAGAGGTAGTTCTTGCAAAAGGAAACGGTATACAAAACTATAGGATTAGGCAGAAGTTATTAATCAAATAAACCACTACACTTATAATCAAATACAACACTCTTGAAACATGTTCTGTTCTTGTGAAGGAGAATATGATATGGGGCAGCCAAACTATGGGTAATTTTTTAAATACATGTACCAAATCTTGCTTATTTTAATAAGCTTTGGTTTTCATTGTCTTCAAAAACCATCTTCTAGCTGGGCGTGGTGGTGCAAGTTTATAATCCCAGTACTTGGGAGGCTGAGACAGGAGGACTGTGAATTTGAGGGCAGCCTTAGCTGCTTAGTGAGGCCCTCTGCAACTTGGTGAGACCCTGTTTCAAAATAAAGAATAAAAAATAGGGCCGAGGATGTAGCTTGGAGGTAGAATGCCCCTGAGTTCAATCTCCAGTCCTGGGGGGAAAAAAAAGCCATCTTCTTTTTCTTTCTTTTTTTTTTTTTAAATTGGTGCATTATAATCATACATCTTACTGCAAATGACATAATTTTGCTCTTCTTTATGGCTGAGGAGAATTCCATTGTGTCTATATCCCATAATTTTATAATCCATTCACCTGTTGATGTACATCTTGGCTGGTTCTATAGTTTGGTAATTATGAATTATGCAGCTATAAACATAGATAAGCATGCATTACTATGGTAGTCTGGTTTCAATTCTTTTGGATAGATACCTAGTAGTATAGGTAGGTCATATGGTAGGTTTATTTCCGTTCTTCTGAAGACCCTCCACACTGTTTTCCAAAGTGATTACACTAATTTTCAATCCCACCAACAATGTATCAGAGTTCTTACTTCTCCACATCCTCTCTAACATTTATTATTGTTTGTGTTTTTAATGATTGCCATTCTACTTGGGTTAGTTGAAATCTCAGGGAAGTTTTGATTTGCATCTCTCTGATTGTTAATGCTGTTGAACATTTTCATATATTCATTGGTCATTTGTATATATTTTCTTGTGAAGTGTCTTTTTACTTCACTTGCCCATTTTTTATTGGGTTATTTGTTATTTGTTATTTGTTTTTTGTTTTTTGGGTTTTTTTGGCAGTGAGTTTCTTGAATTCTTTGTATATTCTAGATACCGGCCCTCTATCAGAGGAGTAGCTGACAAAGATCTTCTCCCATTTTCTTGGCTCTCTTTTGAGGATCTTGATAGTTTCCTTTGCTACACAGAAACTCTTTAGATTAATGCAATCTCATGTATTAATCCTCATTTTAATTTCTTATGCCTTTGAGATCTTAATGAAGTTTTTACCTGTGTCTATATGTTGGAGTGTTGGTCCTATGCCCTCTTTAAGTAACTGCAAAGTCTCTAGTCTAATTTCCAGGTCTTTGTTCCATCTTGAATTGACTCTTGCGCAAGGTGAGAAAGTGGTATTTATTTCCACTTCCATTTTTTTTTTTTTTGCACATGTGTTAACAAATTTTGCCAACTGGTTGGCATTTGTTGAAGAGGCTATCTTTTTTACAGTGTATGTTTTTGGCCCCTTTCTCAAAAACCAATTGGCTGAAAGTGTGTGGATTTGTTTCTGAATCTTCTATTCTGCTCCATTGATCTATATGTCTGGTTTTGTGCCAATACTATGCTGTTTTTGTTACTATGGCTCTGTAATATAGTTGCTGCATACTATACTGATACTTGCTGCATGGTTCCCATTGCTGAGAACTCTTTTGGCTATTCTGGGTCTTTTATTGTTCCATATGAATTTAAGGACAATTTTCCTATATTTATGAAGAATGACCCTGGTATTTTAATAGAGATTGCATTGAATCTGTAAATCACGTTCGGAAGGACAGTCATTCTGACAATATTGATTCTGCCTATCCAAGAGCTTGGGAAAACTTTCCACATTTCTAAGATCTTCAGTTTCTTTCCTTAGTGTTTTATGATTTTCATTGTAGAGATCTTTTAACTCATTGGTTACATTTATTCCTAAGTATTTTTTTTTAAGTTATTGTGAATGGAAATATTTTATGGATTTCTTTTCCAGTGGATTTGTCTTCACAAACTGTTTTAAACTGTTATAAGCAAAACTTTCTTTAACATATGGTTAATATCAATGAGGAATCAACTTATGTACTCTAATTGGATATTTGTGATTTGAGGTTATTTTTAAAAATCACAACTACACTTAAATGATGAAGATTCACTACCATTGAAAGATCTTTAGAAAATGTGCCACAGAATCTGAAAACAGTAACTCAGAGCTTCAGAGTTGTTTATTAATTGATATTGGACAATGGGAGATAATTGAAATAAAAAATAGCTAGTGATAATTATATTGAAAGAGAAACATGTTTTTCTATTTAAAGAATTGGTTTGGTATTATTTAACAAATCAAATGATGTAGATTACATTAGCTACTCCCAAGTCTCCAGGGATATCTATGATACAAGGTAAACTTGCTTGTAAAAAGTCTCCCCAGAAGTTTTTACTATCCACAGATATCCTGAAAGACTTGTTTCATGTACATCAATGGATAATGTAAGATAAAGCATAGATCTATCTCTCATAGCTTGGTTTGTTGTTAAACCCTTTATTCCTTTGTCCTGATACTTATACAAGGGAAAAGTTCCTGTATGCTCACTGCTCTCTCACCAATAACTTTGAAATAAAGATAATCAGAATTTACCCTGCACTCATTACCAAATATTTCATAAACTAAGACAAATACGTGACTAGAACAAGAAAGAAAGAAGGAAAAAAGAACAGAGGGTGGGAGGGTAGTGAAGAGAGAAGAATAAAGACAGACATGTTTCCATAACAATACATTGTTATAAATGATACAGCCACAACTACTTACACTACTCTTGCTTGGAGAGCCATTACTAAAGACATAGCATGAGCTAATTCTTCCTTGTCCAAGCATTTATCATGTTTGCTCCAGATGTGAAAATCAAAGAAAACTATGTGATCCAAAGGACAAAAGAACCATCTGACTTCCAGAAAAGACACCAGAGTGCTGTTTTGCAGACCTCTGTGCCTAGCCCTGAGTCTGCCTCTCAGAGACATAGGACAGACAACAGACAATGACCAGGTACTAATCAGTATACAAACACACAGTGATAACTATCCACAGGAAACCGTTTATTTTTCTCTAGTGAGTAATTTGGTCATTTCTGGCCTGGTGGAAGTTGAATATTAAATGGAGACAACTCAATAACACTAGATACATGATCTTATAAAAGTCATTAAGGTCTTGAGTCATCTTTACTTATACTCTGCCTTAGACCAGTATGGACTTAAGACATTTCAATGCTGCATGATGAACAGCAAGAGTCACACTAATGTGCACTGATGGTAACAGAAGCCATTATTACATAAGGAACAATCAAAATTATAAAACTTACTAAAAAAAAAAAAATTGTATTTAGAGTATGACATACCTATAATTCCACACAGCTCAGCAGGAGTATTTGAGAGCCTCATTTGTTAATAGGCAAAAATAGTTCTGATATAAAATGCTAGTTGCGTGAAATTGGATATTTCTAAGGTACACTAAAACAAACCTCTTCTATTTGCAATGAGTTGAAATGGATATTCTGAAACACCCTTATTGTGAGCACATAGAAATGACAGATAAAAGACAACCAGCATGCATTTAAATGTGTAGTTGTGCTTCCAAGTTAGCAAGAGAAAAACCCAAGGGAAAATGACAATAAGACAAAGCTGAACCCTGAATGGTCAATGAATACAAAACCATGACTGCTCAGGCAGCATTTGTGAATCCCAAGAAAGTAGAGACTAGAATCTTCTAGCTGTGCAGAAATAGAAGACTAGTCCTTGGGCCCTTGCAAGGTGGTAGAAGTAAGACCTCTACATAAATTCAGAACTCATGAATGAGGAAATAAAAATTTCTAACAAAAGGTAAGAGATGGTACTTGTCCATCTCAGTCTGAGTCCTGAGAAGGGAAAACATTTCCCTTGAGAATGCAAAACCACAGTCCTACTCTGAAACAGGTTTGGATTTTTAATTTATGTTTCAGCAGGGTTTAAGGAAATCTAAGCCAAAAGAGAAATGCAAAAAAATCCTGGATAGGGAATGCTTTAGAACAGTGGGCTGAAACAAATACAACACTTACTCTTGAGTGATGTGCTCACGACTGAGGCCACACAGACTTCCTACCAATTAAGAATAGCTGAGCAAGCACCCACAAATCATAACTGCAAAATGCATTAATTATTTGTTGATTTGCTGACTCTGGCTTATTTACTTGTGTAAGGGTCAAGAATTTTTAAAACTCCATCAATACAATAGAAGTCAGCAATAAAGAGGAAAAAGCATGAAAAAATGTGGCCAAAGAAAATACCTAAATAATTATAGTATAATAATTATAAGTATAGTATGATATTATACTATCTTATATAGTATAATTATAATAGACATAAATGTCAGTAATCACTATAAACATAAATTGCTTAAGCCAATCACTTACACATATATAATGAATCTAGATTCAAAAACTGAAGCTAGTTATCCACTTGTATGAAGTTTGAAAGAGCCACACATAAAACATGATGAAAAAAAAAGATAGAAATTAAAAAACAGAATAGGAGATACCAAGAAATATTAGATAGCAATGTTAAAATCTGATAAAATAGGTTTAAGGTTAAAAACATTATGAGAGATTAAAAACAATCACTAATTAATTATAGAGGTCATTTATAACATAATAAATTTGGAAATTATGAAACACATGAAATATACATAGAAAATACAACATATCAAAACATAGGGATGCAAATAAAAATCTTGTAAATCCAAAAGTTTAAATTTTATACAAGAAAATTAAAGGTTAAAGATTAATGATTACCTTTCTTTTGGGTAGATACCCAGTAGGGGGATCGCTGGATCATATGGAAGGATCATTCCCATTCGTCTGAGGATCCTCCATACTGTTTTCCAAAGTGGTTGCACTAATTTGCAATCCCACCAACAATGTATTAGGGTTCCCACTTCTCCACACCCTCGCCAGCATTTGTTGTTGTTTGTGTTCTTGATAGTTGCCATT
>PVLC010045144.1:0-11907 GCA_004027655.1 Graphiurus murinus | reverse complement strand
CAGGGAAAGAGGACTGGATTAGGAATCATACACTCCGAGGACTAGCTTTGGCTTTGTCCCTTACCATGTGATCTAAGTCTCATCTATAATGCACACCGAGGCTTCTGGGAGACACTAGATGTGGCAGGATGTGTTGGGGAACGGGAAGAAAATCCTTACTGGCACGATGATTATTATTCATCCCAGCAGTCTGCTCTCTGACTTAGCAACTCTTGAGCATTGGCCCTCTGGGGATGGTCCACAGACGTGCAGGTCCCATCTGTGCTAAGTAAACAGAGATTCAACTGCCATCATTTAAACCTCAAAATATCAGTAGCACAAATAATGTAGAATTGTAGCCAGCAGCCCAGGCTCCATAATGGTGGCGGACCAGGACTCTCCCATCCTCATATGGTCAAAATGCTGCCACCACCTCTGTGTTCCAGAAAGTAGACAGGAGGAACAAGGGCTCATCCCCTCCCTTAATGACATAATCCAGAAATTGTTCACACGCCTCCAATCCAATCCCACTGGGCAGAATTCAGTAGTATGACCGCACCTAGTTACAGGGGCGGCTGAGATGTATAGCTGTTGGCTGAGCGCACCACATCCAGTTAAAGTTTTTACTAATAGAGGAAAAGACAGTGAGGGGAAGTTTTCAGTCTTGTCCACAGCACCCCTTTCCTTTCACACTTAGGGAAAACTAGGGACTTCTTGGATTGAAAATGGACATTCTAGTAGCGTTCTATTTTGGCATGCATGTGTGTGTGTGTGTATGTTTGGTACTGGGGATTGAACCCAGGAGCATTGTACCTCCAAGCTACACCTCTGGTTCTTTGTATTTTATTTTAATTTTAAAACAAGATCTCACTAAGTTGCTGAGGCTGGCCTCGGACCTTCGATCCTCCTATTTCAGCCTCCTAAGTACTGGTATTACAGGCATGTGCCACCATGCCTGATGACAGGCAGAAATACTCATCACTATACTCCCAGCCCTGGGAAGATCCTGCCCTCTTCACCTCCTCATGGTAGAAATGAATTTCCAGACAATCCTCCAGTCTTTGCTTTCCATCTACAAAAAGCAGTGACTTGGTAACAGAGCACAGAGCTCAGAGCTGGGGCTCAGGGGACCCTGCCTTCTGTGAGAAGCCATGTCCTCACAGTCACTGGTAGATTCAGGATTGAGGACACCAGGGCTGGCAAGGTATGCATGTGGGTGGACATGGCTAGGAGCTCAGGCATCCCTCACGGAGAGCTGAAGAGCTCTGGTGCAGACCCGCTGCCCAGTGACAAAGGCCATACGCAGCTCTAGCACCAGGCAGGAGGCAGGATCACACTCCATTCCTCCATGGCCCTGGGGCATGCATAAAAGAAAACCAGAATGCCCATATTCGTTTAGCCGTTTTATTGGGGTCCCTTTGTGGCAGGCATCATGATAAGGGCTTTATGTATACTTTATAGAGAGAAATGTATTTATTGTTCACAAAAGTCCTGTGGGGAATGAGAAAGCCTAAACTAAGAGAAGTGAAACACCTTGCTGCAAATCACACCGCCAGTAAGAGGTGGGTGGTTGAACTCCGGGGGGGTTGGTTGTCTGACTCCAGAGCCAGGAAGCTTGGCCAGCACACCAGGAGCCAGCGTGGAGGGGCCAGGAGCAGGGGCTCTGAGCGGGGACAGGGGCCCAGATGAAAATCCCAGCCTGTCACTCCCACCAGCAGCCTCTTGAAGCCTCCAGGCCCTGATTCCCTCCTCTGCCTAAAGGCCAGAAAAACAAGCCCCCCCCTCCCAATGGTTGCACATTACATTACACAATAAGAGCACACACGTGCCAGGTGTCCTCTGAGCACTCAGCCCACAGTGAGCTCTGGACAAGGGTGGTCTTCCTCACCTCCTCCCCATCTGCACTGCGGGGCTTGGATGCTTTGTCCTCTGCCCTGACTGGGCACCTCTGTCTGTCTGCATCTCCCCAGCTCCCTCTTCCAGTGTGCGCTCTTTACATCCTCTGATGTGTTTTCATGTATTTACATGCAGTCTGCATCTGTGCACTAGAACGCAGGTTTCTTGAGGACAGGGATTTTTTGTTCGGCTTTTATCCACTGATGTATCTTTAATGTCCTTCAGCTAATTACGATGACAAGGATCCGTGGGGGGAGGCAGTAGCATTTAGTGAATGGCTCGATCTAACCAATGTCTAGCAAATTACACAAAGAGTACCTGGGAAATATAATGAAAATACATGAATGTCTACCAGATTGTACAAATGCCTTAATTTGTCTCTGCCTCTAAGGATAGGTTAAAGAAAATTTTTGTGCATATGTGAAAACACACACACACACACACAAGGTGTAGCGGGGTGAGGTTGCTCAGTGCCTTAAGCCTTTCCTGCTGTTGCAAGTTGGCTTTCTCCTCCTTGAAAACCCGAGAAGCCACACAGAGGGACGGGGCTCAAGGTGGGTGGGTTTTGTGCCCCCCAGCTCCATCTTCTCCCTCCCTTCCCGGAGGTCCCCGCACTTGGAAGAACTTTCTCTTCCAGCAGGGTCTACACCACCCCTCGGAACCCCGCCCACTCCCTGCACCCAGGCCAGAGCCCCTTTAGACAGCAGCTTCCTTGGCTTTCCCAAGGGGACACCCAGTCACCAGGAATTCCCAAGAGGTTTCTCCTGCTTCCACCACACCGTGGGTTCTGCCACATTCGGAGGAACCAGCTTTTTGGGCCAGTGAAGACAAACCCCAAGAATCAGATAAACACCAGCAGCCAGGCCTCCTCCCCTCTTGGGGCTGATTCACAGGCGTGCCCATTAACTGCCAGCCCGGCCCTGTGTGCTCAGAAAAATACTGCTGCAGCTCTCCGGCGGCTGCAGGGCTTCTCAGAAGAGCCGCAGCCGTAATAACAAGGCGCCGCCTCCCCGCCCGGGAGCCCATCAGTTATTATCTGCAGCACAAACACCTACCACTTTGTACTAACATTTTGGCAGTTTCGTACAAACAGAGCACTTAGCGCTGCCCCATAACTCTGCGTCGTCGCGGGGCCCGGCTCCCAGCTGGCACCGGCAGCCAAGCGGTCTGTAACAAAAAAGAAAAGCAGCAAATGAAACGTTTTGGGTTATTTTTTTTTTTTAACTTTATTTTTTTTATGGGCCGCTGCGGCCCCCGCTTCTCTCCCCTGCTTCTGTGGCAGACACACAAGTATGAGTTCAGACCCTGCACGACACACTTTTCGAACAGACCCTGGTGACGCCAGCCCTGGAGATCACAACAGGAGGGACTGTGCAGGCCCCAAGTGGCATTTACAGTCCTCGGCCAGGGCTTCCGCTGCAGGCGCCGGGGATCCGCAGGCTCCGGGTCCACCCACCGCCCACGCAGGTGGGGGCTCACCTCCCAGCTGTGCACCCGCCCGGGCACCGCTGCTCCAACAGGGAAGACAGACAGCCCGAGCCAGCTGTTGGCTGCCCCAATGCTTCCCTCCCCAGCCCCAGCCCACGAGGAGTCCAGGCCCAAGCAGTTCAAAGGCCTTGTAGCAGCTGGGCTCCGTGGCACAGCTTGTAATCCCAGCACTTGGGAGGCTGAGACAGGAGGATTGCAGGTTGGAAGGTTGGAGGCCAGCTTCAGCAACATGGAAAGACCCTGTTTAAAAATTATTTATTTATTTATTTTTAAAGAGCTGGGGGTATAACTTGGAGGTAGAATGCCCCTGGGTTCCACTGCCAGTGCCACAAGGGTGGGGGCTTGCAACTTTTCCTGGCAGAGCTGGGGATTCCACAGGCCACAGGAGATGGCAGACAGTGGCCTCTGGGTCTGGGTACTGCCCACTGCAGAGGTCCTTACAGCCTGTGGACTAGAGAGGCCACTTGAGTGCTGGCCGGACAAGCTGGACAATCTGGCTGCCTCACGCCCCTCTCTGGGCTCCTGCCCTGCTGGTCCAAACAGCTCGCTATTGCTTCTTTCTAATGATCCCTGGATCCTCCAGATGCTAAGAGGTGCCAGGGAAGCCCTGCAAGGTGCCAGGTACTATGCTACTATCCTGGGCACTTTAATGGCTATTAGCTCATTAAATCCTGGTAATAGTACATCTAAAGGCAAAAATGGCTGAGCTCAGAGAGGCTAAGTGACCTGCGCAGGGTCACACAGCTAATACTGAGATAGGAACACAGAGCTGCCTCTGTCCGAAGGGCATCCTTTAAGCCAACCATCCTGCCACCTGGGGAGAAATGAGGAGCCTGAGAGAAAGGCTCTTGAGAAGCCTGAACATCTGTGCTGACCTTTGGGGATGGTATGATACGTGAGCTATGGAGCAGTAGGCAGATGTCCCCCGTCTCTGGTCTAGGGTGGCATCGTTCCCTTAGGTCTCCTATCTCTGACACTTGACTGTGATGGGCTCTTCCTCAGCTCAGGCCTCCTGCCCCTTCTCCTTATCCATCCAGGGCTGCTGCGTGGCTTCCAGCTGCCTCCCGCCTTCACGGGCACCCCATGGAGCCCCAAGGGCAGCACCAGGCGGTGTGACCACCCACTACACAACGTCCACATTCTTCAGCTCCAAGTCCAAGGCCTCTCAAAGTCTGGGCCCCACTCTCAGGCACAAAGCAAGCTGGGACACCAGACCCCGAGGTCTAGAGGGAGAGGGGAGGAGTGGACCCAGGCAGGCAGGGTGACGGGGACTGATCCGGGCCCTGGCTGTGGCCCAACTGGGCTGAGGTGCAGGCTGTGGGAGCGCTTGGTGTCTGGGTGATGGGTAGTATGTGGGCCAAGCCCAAACACAACTGGAGAGACAGTGGGGGGCTAAGCAGAACTTGATTCAATCTTGGGATAAGCTCGTGCTGTGGGTTCAGGCCAGGGCCTGGCTCCTTGGAGAACCAAAGGGCTGATCAGGGAAAGCAAGGCAGCCATCAGTTGTCGAGTCAGAGAAGGGGTAAGCAACCTCCCATCAGTCCTCACCAAAGAGGACTCCTTTGGGCTCACTTTACCCCCTCCCCATTCCAAAACAGCTCAGAGGCTGAGGCCTCTGAGGTGTAGCCACCTCCCGCCCAGGGCTGACTTAGGATCCTGTGGGAAGCACACACTTTGGGCTGATGGCCCTTTGTGACAGGGATTCCTGCTGTGTTTTGGCCTAGCTGCATCATCTCCCTCCTCTCTACTCATCAAATGGTCCCCATTTCCCATTTCCCAAAACTCAATCTCTTCCCCCTCATCACCACCTTTCTGGCCCTCCTCCTTCAGGAACCTACCGCCACCAAGCCTCCCCGATCTCTCTAGCCTGGTTGTCGGGTCACTCATACGACCTTGCCTTGTTTTAGACCATCTTCACTAACGGACACCTTAAAGTCCTCGAGGATACACACATAGCCTTTTCCTCGCTCTGAATGTGCACTGCTTAGCCCAGGGCCAGCGGCTGGGAGACACGCACAGCTTCACTCAACAGTAATGAAGATCTTCCCAAGTCAGGGCATAGGCAAGGTGGCAGAGAGCGGGCAAAGACGGCTTTAGTGGAGGGGCCATCAGACCTGAGGTGTGGCAAAATTGGTAGGAACCTAGAGAAGGAACTCACAGAGAAGTTCTTAGAGGAGGTGGCATGGGCTGGCCCAACTCTGTTTAAACAGCCCAGGGCAGAGAAGAAGCAGAAGAGGAAACCAGGCTGGAAAGCAGCCTCAGCTTCTGAGGATGAAGTGAGCGGCCCCTGAAGGGCTTTATCCTGGGGCTGACCGGAAGCCATGGAAAGTGGGGTATCCGGTGCGAATTCCTGGCCATCTAGATGACTCCGGATGAGCATCTTAATGCCCTGTCTCCTTATTAGTAAAATGGGAAAATCACGCCTAGCCTTCATAGCTGGAAAGCACTTTGCTGGGCGGAGGTTGTTGACAATACTGATGATAATCATTGAAGAAGGAGACAGTGGTGAGTCCTCCTCTCTCCCCCAGGCTCTTTGCCCAGGGGAAACCTCAGCCCCGGGGTGGCCCGCGGCGGCTCAGGCCCGGGAATAGAGATGCCCAGCCCGCTCTAATTGCTCCCACCCTGGCATCTGCCTCTGCTTAAATGCCCGGCTCTTCTCACTGGCTGGGAACGTCAGCCATAAACAGAGCATCTGCATGGCGGATGCTGTCATTTAAAAATAGCTCAGGCTTGGGAACCGCATATCCCTGCCCTGGGAGTTCCTGGAATAGGAGAAGGAGCAACTTTCACAGATTTCACCCTCCAGCGAGGCGCTCCAGGTCCCCAGGCCAGGGCAACCCCGGGCTGCCATGCTGGTGCGGTTCCCCGTGCAGCCACCAGGTGGCGCCAGTGCTGCCGCCTGGGGGGCCCGGGCTGCCCTGCATGCCGGTCCCACCACTTGGCCCCGGGAGCTGGCTGTGGGCAGCGGCTTGGCAGCCCCCGGCTGGGGGCGGATGGCGGCTGGTGTGGGGTTTCAGCCTCCCCGGAGGCCCTCAGGGCTGTGTGCTGAGCAAACGTTCGGGCCTGATGTCGGCAACATGCGGAACCAATTTTCGGGGAACTCGGCAGCCAAACCAGCCACCTTTAGGCGGGAAGCAGGATCACTGTGTCGGAGTGGGGGCTCCGTGTCTCCCCATGTAGAAAACCGAAGGGCTCCTGGTGCGGGGGGGGGGGCAGCTTCGCTGTGAGCCGCCTGAGCACAGGGAGCCTGGGGCCAGGGCTGAATTCATCTGCTTTGGGTGTATTTTGTTTGGGGGAAGGGGAATTCAACTCAGGACTAGACTTTTACAAAGCACCTACTATGTGCACAGCATTGCCTACATTTTCCATGCATTTTCTTATCTAATTCTCATAACCAGCAAGTCTCAGAGAGGGTCAGCTGGCCACTGTCACGGCCCTAGTTCTTAAGAGGTGCTACAACAAAACCCACCAGAAATGTGTTACTGATTCAGGTCCCCAAGCAACGTAAACTGGTTCTGCTACCCCAGGGGCTCCACACAGAAGTATGAGGCCTTCCCCACCTCTCAAGTGTGAAGGGACAGAAGAACTCTCGGAAGGAAGAAGTATCCCAGGAAGTTCTTCCATGACTAAACAGGAAGATGAAAAAGGAAAGAGGAGCAGGGTTGTGGTCTCCAACCAAAAAGCTCAACAGACTTCCTTGAGAAAAGACAAGGATTCCCTAAGCAACTGAAGGGCCCTGCTTATCTGCTCTCCCCTGCTTGCAACCCCACCCCTCCAGCTCCTCAGAGGTGGAACTTGGCCCCCCTGGCTGCAGGGGGCATCGAGCAGGTGTGGGGCGTTCCTCAGGTGCCCATGTGCATGAGCAGCCCCATGCCTGAGCGTGCAACCCTGGGTGTGTGAAAGCACTGCACACATGTGAGTGACCCCCAGGCATGCCACTTGGAGGTCAGCACATTGGCTGTAGCTGCTCACTGCCCCAGGGATGGCTTGCTAGCTGATGTGTCTGAGAAAAGAAGAGGGCATGCTCCCCCCACCTCCCTGCTGCACTGCCTAGCTGTTCCTACATACCCTGACAGCAATGACAGGGTCACAGGAATGGAGCCCCTGGTGTTGAGGTGCTGGGAGCAGAGGTTGGGGACAGTTGGGACACCTGGAGAGGGCCAGGAGGATGCTTGGGGGCCAGAAGGGAAGAAGGGACAGAGTGCTTCTCAGTGCTCTGCCAGGCTGTACGGCTGTCTCCCCGACTCCCAGAGTGTGAAGCTGCTTTCTCAGGGACATTATCATGGCTTCCATCCTGGGCAGGAGCTTGTGTGCAGAGCTACCCTGAGATCAGGAAGAGGGACCGCATGTCCAGAGTGCAAGGTAACCTTATTACAGAGCTACTCACAGGCTCGGGGCTCACAGGCTGCAGTTTCACATTCAGCATCTTGCTGTTTTCCTGTAGGAGGGTGTGATTTCCACTATGCGGTCTAGGAAGCTGAGGCTAAGGAGTTGGACTCTGCACAGGACGGTGGACATTTGCTCAGATGCTTCTGGCCAACTGGTCGTCACCTATTAGAACTCCAGGCTGTGACTGTGCTTACGAGACCTACGTGGACCACACGTGCCCATTAAGTGCCTCATGCCTCCCCAAGCCTCTACCCATCCTGCTTCCAGCCATGCGGAATATCTTGCTATTCTCCAAAAACTGCTTCTGGAAACGCCCCCCCCCCCTCTCTGCCTGACAAACTCCTACTCTGTTTTCAAAGCCTGAAAGCCCGACTGGAATATCCTTTCTTCCTGGTCCCCAGAGTAGAGTGGACACTTCTGTACCACACACACCCTCACCCTCAGTGCAACTGCAGGCAGGAGAGAGGAGTAGGATCTCTTTGAGGCCAGCCCTGAGTCTCACACTGTGCAGGGAACGCCACACATTTCTGTCAGTGCGTTCCCCAGGGTCTCAACTAGGCTGAGGCAGGTGAAGTACTTGCTTTGGCAGCAAAATTTAAGGGATGCCCAAAACAAAACTCAGTTATCAAAATAGTGTGTGTGTGTGTGTGTGTGTGTGTGTGTGTGTGTGTGTTTGTGTGTATTACTGGGGATTGAACCAAAGGCATTACACCTCTGAGCTACACCCCAGACCTTTTGATTTTTTATTGTGAAACGGTCTCGCTATGTTGCTGAGGCTGGCCTTGAACCTGTGGTCCTCCTGTCTCAGCCTTCCAAGTACTGGGATTAGATCTGTGTGCCACCACGCCCAAGTATCAAGATAATGTTTTAGTGTAGTATTTTTAAAAATCAAAAATAGCATCTGTGTCACACATGCAGCACCCTCACAAACTTGCACACCTTGAGCACGTGGGTCAGTACTCAAAATGGTTTTCCAAGGAATATTGGAATGGAGTCTCAAAAAAGAGAATGAAAGAAGAAAAGAGAATGTCTTGTCTACTGAGACAGAGTCTTTCAAAATATGGTCCACTGGACTATCCTAAGAGAGTTTTCAAACATGTTAGTTGACCCAACTCAGAGTGACTAAAGTTAGACTCCCTAGGCGAGTGGCTTTGGAATATGTGTTTTTAAATGCTTCCCAGGTGATTCCTGGGGATGATAGAGATGGCATAAGCACTGCCTTAAAATATCCTGCTCTTTGGGCGTCCCAAGAAGTTAGCTTATTTCCTCCCATGGCAGCCAAGTTCACCCTAAATCCAGCCTAACTTCCATCTCCCCCTTCTATGGAAGTCCTCCTGGGGGGGGGGGGCAGCTGCAGCCCTTTTCCCCTGCTGGCTAGTCTCACCATCCCATCCCTGGGCTGACCACACAGGAGTGGTCAGACCTCTTTAGCTTTTCAGAAAACAACAACAAATCTGCCTCCACTCAGCTGAGTTGCCAGCATGGGGAACCATACATTCCTTTATTTGCCCCTTTCTGAATTAAGTGTGAAGAATACCGTGGTGGGCCAAAAGCAGAAAAGAAAGATATGATCTCTGACCCCAGAGAATATGTGTTGAGTAAGAGGCAGACAAGAATCACAAAAACAAATGTGAAGTCACAGTATGGAGGGGTGCTGTGGGGGAGGGGTCCGTGGCACCAGCAGAGTGTAGACAGGCACAGGCAGGGCTTGCCTGAGGTAGCAGTGACGACTCCGTTTGCCTGGAGGACAGGTTAAGGAATGAACTAGGTCAGGATGTGAGGAAGAGGGTGCATTAACAAGGAACAGCTCATGCAAAGCCACTGTGAAGGGGCTTGCTTCTGAACATGGAGGGCCCTGGGAGTCAGTAAACTCGAATGCTGAGTGAGCGGGCAGCAAAGGCCCTCTGCAGGGTTTAGGATTTTATCTTAAAATCAATAGAGAGCTACTGAAAGGGTTTAAAGCTTGGGAGGGGGACTGGGGGCCGCATCTTCAGATTATTGTTTTAGGGAAAATCCAGTGGGGATATCTTGGCTCTCCACCCACAGAGGAGTAGATCTGGTTCCCGCTCTGGGCAGTCCCTTGGACCTGACCCCGAAGAAGAGAAGTGGAAACCCAAAGAGCCCAGAACACCTGGAACTGAGGCCTTATTTGTCCTCATAGTTTGAGTGTTTGTTATAACAAACATCATTCCAGAAAACAATCAACAAATCTCTTGGGTTGACAACATGAAGTTATGACAGTTATTTTTGTAATAGGTCAACTCTATTGTCAGAGAAGCAAGCCTTGGTAAAATATTAAGTAAGACCCATTCCCTTAGCAGCATAGATCCTGTAAGTCATGCCTCCAACCAAGGATGAAACATCCTGGAACCGCACCCAGTGTGTCCCCGGAAGATCTCCCAGGATACAGGAACCCAATGGAGCCCCCTTCTCCCCAGCAGGACAGTTGGCCCTGGGAAGATCTGCAGGTCAGAGCTAATAGGAAGCATCACATTTTTATATAGTCCTTCATTTTTTAACAATGGATCATCCTAGCATTACATCAAATGGGCAAACTAGAACTGCCATTCACATTTTTTGATATATGCATATTGATGCTCAGAGAGCTGCTGCTGGCCACGCACTGGTGAATGTCAGAGGGACAAACAGCCCCAATCTCCAGGTAGACCAGAGGACAGCACACATCTGTCTGTCTGTCACTGTGGAATGAGCAATGGCTTGGCTACACACATTTGCCTTCTTTCCACATTTCCAAGGTAAGTGATTGGTCAATCAACACGTGGCAAAGAAAGGAATTAATCATTTTCGAATCACCAAGAGGCAGCAGGCAACTGGCTGACAGCAGGGACTTCAGAGGGAGACAGACCTGGGTTTAGATGATTTATGAGCTCTGTGACCTTGACCAAGTCGAGGCCCGTCACCTCTTTTTCTCAGCTGTAAAATAGGTGTAATAATCTGGCCTGTCAAGTAAATCATGGAAGTGATGATGTTATGTAATCTGTAAAGGGTATCCAAAAGACAGGTCTTATTATGCCATCACAGGGACTCTTAACTCTTGACCAGGCTGATAATGTGCGAGCCCTCCTTGCAGCACAGGCAACCTGAAATGCTGGCCCCTTCCTCAGCCCCACCCATGCTGTTCTGGGCCTTGTCATGGGTCTGACCCCACGACCGCTGACTCCCTCCATCCACTCGCCACCTGTAACCAGGAGGGGTTTGTACAAATGCCTGGTCCACTGTATTGTAGAGTGGACACTATCTCTCAGTTCTGTCCCTAATGGCTCTCTCTTGTCTATCATCATCAATTCAGTTACTACTTTCTCAGAATGTTCTTCCCCTACCATCTTAGCCCCATAGTTTACCACTAGATACAACGTTAGCTGTAGGTTTTGCATAGTTGTCCTTTATCAGCTGAAGGAGTCCACTTCTATTTCTAGTTCACTAAGAGTTTTGAACATGACTGAGGTTAAATTTTTTTCTGCCTTTAACATATTAAACCAACCTTGAATTCCTAAAATAAACACCACCTGTTAGTGACATATTTTTCTTTTTATACATTATTGGATTTGATTTGCTAATATTATGTTAAGGAATTTTGTATTTGTACCTACCAAGTATATTGGTTTATAGTTCGTTTGCTCTTTCTTGCAATAGCTTTTTTTTTGGTTTTGGAGTCACTCTAATGCTGAACTCTTATAATGAACTAGATAATATTTTCCCTCAAATATTTGAGAGAATTTACCAATGACACTTCTGGGCCTGGCATTTTTTATAGGAAAGCTTTTATTTATAAGAGTAACTTATTTAAAAGATAAGGAATTTTTAATATTTTCTACTATTATTGAGCTGGTTTGGTAATTTGTTTATTTTAGATTTGTCTTCTCCATTGAAGTTTTCAAATTTATTGACTAAAAGCCAAAGAGAATTTCATCATATCTCTTTATTGTCCTTCTCCTTTTTCATTCTTGATATGTTTAATTTTTGTATTCTCTTCTTTTTTCTTCTTCAGTCTCATTAGAGGTTTATCAATTCTATTGATGTTTTCAAGAAACCAGCTTATGGTCCCATTGATTTTCTTCTATTGCCTGTCCATTTTCTGTTTCATTGATTTCCACTTTTATTATTTCCCCCTTCTATTTACTTTGGGCTGAGATA
>PVLC010045143.1:0-11858 GCA_004027655.1 Graphiurus murinus | reverse complement strand
TTTTTTTTTTTTTTTTTTTTCCTGGTACTGGGGATTGAGCCCAGGGGCATTCTACATCCGAGCTACATCCTCAAGGCTATTTTGTGTGTGTGTGTGGTACTGGAGATTGAACCCAGGGGCATTCTACCTCTAAGCTACATCCCCAGCCCTATATTTTCTTCTTTATATATATATATATGTGCATTTAGCTGGACATGGTGGTACATGCCTGTAATTCTAGTACTTGGGAGCCTGAGACTGAAGGATGGCAGGTTCAAGACCAATCTCAGCAAGTAGTGAGACTCTTATCAACCTAGCAAGACTCTGTTTACAAATTAAAAAAAAAAAAAAATAGGGCTGGGGGTGTAGCTCAGAGGCAGAATGTGTTGGGTTCAATCCCCAGTGCCAAAAAAAGAGAAGAAGAAGAAAAAAATTTGAGCTCACTGGCTATATAAAAAGACTACTAGTCAGATTTGGCTCATAGGCCACAGTTTGCCAGAAGAATATTAAATTTCAGAAAGCAGTTGTAATTTTCTACTTTCAGTACTATGTTTATTCCAACAGGCTATAGTATCATAAAGTATGAGAAAATAAATATCAATATAAACTTGAAAAGTAAAATGGTCCTTTATTCAAATGACAGGTTGAAATTGTCACCTAATAGGATCTTCACAAGCACCAAATGGTAACTTGCCAAACTCCAGGCCTCCAACTTCTCCTCCTACAAGGGCATCTATATCTAAACAAAAGAAATATTTTCCCATTATTTGGCAAAAAGTAGAGAAATAAGGATCTAATATAGTTAGATTACACCTTTTGAAGATTGTAACTTTAAAAGTACCTAAAAAGAGCACATAGCATGAAAGCAAGTTACAGCATATATACTCAAGCATTAAAGAATTCCCCTGAGAATAGGAACATAGGTAAAAAGATTTACTTATTTCCTTCGATTCAAGTCCTACATTCTGAACTTTACCTTTAAATTGAAATATTCTTTAACTATTACTCAAGAGAATATTATTTGTATAATTTTTCAAATTTTCTAAGAAAGTGACTAATATAACCTAAAAAGAAAAATTAAGTTTTAAAAAATTCAATCACCAACCTACATTCACCAGCTTTACTATCAATTTTGAATAACAAATTAGCAGATTTGTCATCATTAATGAAATTACATCTGGTTAACAATAGATAGAAATATTTAAAGTTTAGGAAAGAACCTCCTTTTCATTATGATCTGAGATTGGAGAATTTAGAGGGTAAGTCACTCACTCCTCTTAGTTCTACTCCTCTTGAGGAATTAATAAACACTTCTTTTTTTTTTTTTTTTTTTTTTTGTGGTACTGGGGATGGAACTCAGGGGCATTCTACCTCCGAGCTACACTCCCAGTCCTATTTTTTATTCTTTATTTTGAAACCGAGTCTCACTAAGTTGCGGAGTGCCTCGCTAGGTAGCTGAGGCTGGCCGCGAACCCGGATCCTCCGGTCTCAGCCTCCCGAATGCTGGGATTACAAGTGTGCGCCACCACGCCTGGCTTAAACACTTCTTAAAAGACATTAAAAGGATTTACTTCTCTTTGAAATAATACAGATGGTGGTCTTTAATTATTCACATTACACTAGAAGTTCCTATAATTAAAGTCTATTGTTGAGATATGAACACTTCCAAGATTTGTTTAAATCATGGTTGACAATTACCTATACCCTAAATTACTAAAATTAGTCATTAAATATGGCTCAATTACTTGACTCAGTAACTTTTCTCAAACGAATTCACTCCTTTTTCCAACTTAAGAATGTTGACAATAATAAAGAACATGACGATAAGCTTTATTACAAGATGTGACTTTTTTTTGTTTGTTTGTTTTTGCGGTACTGGGGACTGAACTCAGGCATTCTACCTCCGAGCTATACCCCCAAGCCCTATTTTTTATTCTTTATTTTGAAACCGAGTCTCACTAAGTTGTGGAGTGCCTCACTCACTAGGTAGCTGAGACTGGCCGTGAAACCAGATCCTCCGGTCTCAGCCTCCCGAATGCTGGGATTACAAGCGTGCGCCACCACGCCCAGCTCAAGATGTGATGTTAGTTTTACAAGAAGCATTTTTATAAATTAATTAAGTTAAAATTTATTGCAAGAATTTAACTGTACAAAAGTTTTAACCAAATTAAAAATTGAAAAGCAACTTGTGGAATGAAGAGAATTTGAGTTTGACTATTATATGTCAATGTAAACTTTATCACCTTGTGACCATGTGAGATTAGGCCAGTTACTTATGCTCTTTAAGAATCTTACATTTTCTAAGCTGGGCGTGGTGGCTCACACTTGTAATCCCAGCATTCGTGAGGCTGAGACCGGAGGATCCCGGTTCGTGGCCAGCCTCAGCTACCTAGTGAGGCACTCTGCAACTTAGCGAGACCTGGTTTCAAAATAAAGAATAAAAAATAGGACTGGGAGTGTAGCTCGGAGGTAGAATGCCCCTGAGTTCAATCCTCAGTACTGCAAAAAAAAAAAAAAAAAAGAATCTTACTTTTTCTAAGAAACATACTACTTATCTCATAGGTAAATGAGAATTACATAAAATAAGATATAAAATACTACACATAGTATCTAAGCACTAATCCCCTTATAAGAAAGAAATGTTAAGCTGGGCGTGGTGGCGCACGCTTGTAATCCCAGCATTCGGGAGGCTGAGACCGGAGGATCCGGGTTCTCGGCCAGCTTCAGCTACCTAGTGAGGCACTCTGCAACCTAGTGAGTCCCGGTTTCAAAATAAAGAATTAAAAAAAGGGCTAGGGGTATAGCTTGGAGATAGAATTCCCCTGAGCTCAATCCCCATTACCACAAAAAAAAAAAAAAAAAGAAAGAAAGAAATGTTAAGAATTTATATTTATATGGGTTGGGCATGGTGGCGCACGCTTGTAATCCCAGCATTTGGGAGGCTGAGGCTGGAGGATCCGGGTTCGAGGCCAGCCTCAGCTACCTAGTGAGGCACTCCACAACTTAGTGAGACCCTGTTTCAAAATAAAGAATAAAAAAATAGGACTGGGGGTGTAGCTCAGAGGTAGAATGCCCCTGAGTTCAATCCCCAGTACCACACACAAAAAAGAATTTATATGGTTGTCTCAGTGTGCCTGTACTCCCCAGTATTTCAGGGGTTGATTCAGGAGGACCACAGGTTTGAGGATGGTATCAGTAACTAAAGTCAGATTTTTAGCAAATTAGTGAAACTGGTTTCAAAAGAAAAAATAAAAAAGAGCTGGGGTGTAGCTCAGAGAGAGAATAGCCCTAGGCTCAATTTCCAGTATGAAAAAAGAAAAAGAATATGTGCCTTCAATCCAATGAAGGTTAATATTTTTATATATTTAGAATTTTATCACTGCAATGTAGTTATGAATTATAGATTTAATGTGATACATCCATATATGCAAACAATATTTCTTGGCTTTACCCTTATTTAAAAATTTTGGCAACTGAACATTAACAAAGACCTACTGGCAACTGGAATTACAGTGCTAAGATTCCCTTGGGCTTCTTAGATCATCAGGACCACCTTAAAAAAATCTTTTTTTATTTCTTTTTCTTTGGGAGGGGGAGATGGGGGAATGGGATTGAATCCTGGGTCTTATACATGGTAAGCACGCACTCTACTACTGAGATACACACCTAGCTTCAACCTCAGGAAATCTTTGAAACTGCTTAATAATAGAGTGACCTTGAAAACCAGAAAAGGAGAGTAGGAATTGACATTTCTCCTCATCTACCTTCTCCCTCGAGTCCCTCACTTTCCTAAATAAACTGGCCCGTGTTGAAATTCTTTTCACCTCGGAGGCCAAGGATCCACACGAGGTAGCCTGGCCTATTATGGGCTAATCATTAATGATTACTGAATGAATTACTTTATCCATGGCTAAGCAGGCAAACTGAATTTGTTTATATATTTACAAAATGCAAGTTAACATAAAATATTCTGTTATTTTTCTCATTAATATGTCTTTAAACATACATATTGTTCTCTGCTTTATGTAGCCCTTTTCAAACTCTACGAGGGTCCTAGTTTCTCTTATACTCTAAAACAGACATTTTAATCACCTAGCAATTTACAGCACATGATGTTCCATAGCAGGGATGCTTTATAAATAATATTAGGTCTTAAAGAAAGATTGTCTAATAAAGAATAATATTATCTCTAGAAAACCTACAGAACTTTTCTTTAAATGAAATAAATCATAAGAGCAATGAATGAAATCAGCAATATAACATTTTAAATGAATTACAAATATTTCTAATGTAAAATACTCAAAACACTGTTAAGTAATTTTAATTTCTGAATATATTTCTTTTCCATTTATATTCAACAAATTAAATACATTTCCAAATTATCTCACCTGGAGGTTGCTGAGGCCAAAAGTACTGCTGCCAATCCTGAAGCACATAGGTAAATCGAATAGCAATACTAACTGGAGGCAATGGAGTTAAAGGACATCCCTAGGAAATACATGCAAAGACAATACCATGTAAATGCTGGTACCCTTCAACATCAAAACTTCAAATTTATGGAATGAATAAAATACTGTCTTTATGAAATCTGTATTTTCGTAGTATTAGAAAGTAGTGTACATCGTCTAAATATTAAGAAGGAAAATTAATCTGGGTGTGGTGGTACATGCTTGTAATTCCAGTACTTGGGAGGCTTAGACTAGAGGACTGCAGGTTCAAGGACAGCCTCAGGAAGTAGTGAAACTTTCATCAACCTAGTGAGACCCTGTTTCAAAACAAAAAATAAAAAAATAGGGATAGGGGTGTAGTTCAGAGGTAGAATGCTCTTGGGTTCCATCCCTAGTAAAACACACACACACACACACACACACACACACACACGAAAATTTAAGCCCAGCACTATGGCATACACCTGTAATCCTACTTGGGAGGAGGAGAAAGGTAGAACACAGGTTGAGATAAGCCTCAGCAACTTAGTGAGATCCTTAGCAAGTTAGGAAGTCCCTATTACAAAATTTTAAAAAATAATAAAAAAAAATAAAAAGGACTAGGGGTGTAGGACAGAGGTAGAATGCCCCTGGGTTCAATTCCCAGGACCAAATAAAGAAAAAAAGAAAAAGAAAAAAAAAAAAAAGAGGAAAAGTAAGTCACTGAAGTTATTAGAAAGGTGCAGAATTTTAAAATCAAGAGAAGGCCCTATAAGAATCACCATATATTGACCATGTATTTGTGTGTACAAGAAATTTCTACATACTGCGTCCACAAATATTTTCATTTAATGAAAAGGTTGTATAGCTTAAAAATAAAAGCGTTAGACGGGCGTGGTGGCACACGCTTGTAATCCCAGCATTCGGGAGGCTGAGACTGGAAGATCCGGGTTCGCAGCCAGCCTCAGCTACCTAGTGAGCCAGCCTCAGCTACCTAGTGAGGCACTCGGTTTCAAAATAAAGAATTAAAAAAAAAAAAAATAGGGCTGGGGGTGTAGCTCGGAGGTAGAATGCCCCCGAGTTCAATCCCTAGTACCACACACACACAAAATAATAAATAAATAAATAAATAAATAAATAAATAAAAGCTTTAAGCTGGGCACATTGGCACACAAATATAGTCTCAGCTACTCAAGAAGCTGAAGCAGAAGGACCACTTGAATCTAGGAATTTGAGGCCAGCCTGGGCAACAAAGTAAGACCCCATCTGAGAAAAAAGTTTTAAAAATAATGCCAGGGAACGAAATTACTTTAAAATAAAGCTGCTTACATTTCAACGAAGAAAGGAAATATTAAACAAAGTAATCTTTCTTTTTTTCTTTTTGGTACTGGGGATTGAATCCAGGGGCATTCTACCTCCGAGCTACACTCCCAACCTTTTTTATTTTTTTGTTTTACATACAGGGTCTCACTAGGTTGCTGAGCTGCTTACTACATTGCTGAGGCTGTCATCGAACTGTAATTCTCCTATCTCTTCCCAAGTACTGAGATGAACATGTTCCACCATGAACAGTCAAATAATCTTTTTTTGGGGGGGAGGGGAACTGGGGATGGAACCCAGGGGCATTCTACCTCTGAGTTACACCCCCAGTCCTATTTTTTATTCTCTATTTTGAAACAGGGTCTCACTAAGTTGCAGAGAGCCTCACTAAGTAGCTGAGGCTAGCCTCGAACCCGGATCCTCCTGTCTCAGCCTCCCAAGTACTGAGATTACAAGCATGCACCACCACACCCGGCTCCTAAAATAATCTTTGAAAATATCTTTCATGATTTTTTACTATTCATTTCAGATATTGAGTGTGGGAGGGGGAAAAAAGATCCACTATTTATTTGTTTATTCATTCATTTGTTTATTTCTGGAGATTGAACTCAGGGGCATTCTACCTCTGAGCTATACCACACCCCTTTTATTTATTTATTTATTTATTTATTTATTTATTTATTTATTTATTTATTTATTTATTTATTTATTTATGCTGGGGATTGAATTTAGGAGCATTCTACCTCTGAGCTACACTCTCGCCCCCCCCCCCCTTTTTTTTGTGTGTGTGTGTGTGTGGTACTAGGGATTGAACCCAGGGGCCTTTAAAACAGGGTCTTACTAAATTACAGAGGTCCTCACTAAGTAGCTGAGGCTGGTCCTGAACCTGCAATCCTCCTGTCTCAGCCTCCCAAGTACTGGGATTACAAGTGTGTATTACCACGCCCGACTCCCTTTTTATTTTTTTAACTTATTAGTGTGTGTGTGTGTGTGTGTGTGTGTGTGTGTGTGTGTGTGTGTTTTACAGGGATTGAATTCAGGTGCATTCTACCTCTGAACTATACCCCCAGCTCTTTTTATTTTTTGTTTTTGAAACAAGATCTTGCTAGGTTGCTAAGAATCTTACTAGATTGCTGAGGCTGGTCTCAAACCTGTGATACTCTCCTCTCAGTCTCCTAAGTACACTTACAATATAGGCTTGCACCACTGTGCCCATTTCCAAAATGAGGTAAGACTATTATAAAGTGTAAAAATAAGGTTTGGGGAGATAATATTTTCCTTTTTTTTTTTGGTGGTGGTACTGGGGATTGAACCCAGAAGCATTCTACCTTTGGGCTACCATCCTCAGTCTGATTTTATTTCTTATTTGGAAACAGGGTCTTGCTAGGTTGTTAAAGAGTCTCACTACTTACTGAGGCTGTCCTTGAATCTGAGATCCTCCTGTCTCAGCCTCCCAAGTACTGGGATTATAGGCTTGCACCACTACGCTTGCCTGATATTTTCCTTTTAAGTGAAAATCATTTCAAGTGAAAGTCAGTATTGAATATTTAACCAGAATCTTGGACTAAAGCAAATAGTCTCTCATACAAAATAGTTATATTAATGAATCAGTTAACAAAAGAAGACAGATTTATTTATCTTTAAGTTCACTAAAAATCATAAAAATTAATACTATCATCCCTTCATAATACTTAACCTACATTAAGTGGAATAGGACTTAAAATTGGTGTAGGAATCACCCAGGGAAATTGTGAAAATACAGATTCAATACTATTGTCCACATCTAAGCAGCATCTAGGTATTAAGCAGTTTCTAGGTATTACTAATGCTGTTGGTCTGGAGACTTTAAGTAGCAAAGGAATAAGTGACATTTCGCTCATCATTAACATCTATAAATGTTGCTGGTAGTTTCAACTGAATACAAACTCATTCTTAAGTCACAATAAAAGGTGGCTGTTCCCAAAAAATTAATTCAATTTTAGGCTGCTGTGTCCTAGACAAACAAAGTGAAATTTTGTCTGATTAAGATATATATGAAATGAGCCAGGCATGGTGGCTGGCGCACGCTTGTAATCCCAGCATTTGGGAGGCTGAGACCGTAGGATCTGGGTTCGCGGCCAGCCTCAGTTACCTAGTGAGGCACTCCACAACTTAGTGAGATCCTGTTTCAAAATAAAGAATAAAAAAATAGGGCTGGGCGTGTAGCTCGGAGGTAGAATGCCTCTCAATCCCCAGTACTGCAAAAAAAAAAAAAAAAAAAAAAAAAGATATATATGAAATGTATGGAACTCTAGATGAAGGAGAAACCTTAGATGAGCAAAGAAGTTGACTTAACTGAAGGTGATGTGGGAGGGGGGAACACCCTAATGCACATGATATACTATCACAAACATATCAAAATCAATCACTAAACTGAACCTGAGAGGGAGGGAGGGTAAGGAGTAGGGCGGGAACTGGGGAAGGGTTAAATGAGAAATGTGTGCATGTATGCCTTTATCAGCTTGTACCTAACAAAGATGTATGATTACAATGCACCAATTTAAAAAAATAAAATTAAATATATATATAATATATATAATATTATTTATATAAATAATATATACATATATATTATTTAATATATATATTTATATATATATATATCGGCTTTTCAGTCAGGCCCAGATACCAAATGAGCATTCACCTATAGTAAGGTACAAATGGTCTAGAAGCATCAAGGTCACTTTGGAAAAAAAAAAAAACCCTCTGCTCCAGTTGCAAAAACAATGTGAATAAATATAGAAAGAAATATCTGTAAAGAAACAGCTAGGATCAAACATGACATAGATATCATAGTATGCTAGACAAAGCACAGAAAACCCAAGGGGATAGGTGGAGCTCAAGGTATATGCCTAGTGAACTTCAGGTGTGAAAGAAGGTAGTGACAGTGTATCATTACATACTACATTAAAGAGAAGGAACAGAAGGACTCAATCCAGAGTGAGGATGATGCATGCCTCTCTGCTTAAGTCAGACACAGGGGCAAGGCACTACTGCTTGGTACAAAAGCTTTATTAGAAGCCAAGAGCCAGCCAGGCGTGGTGGTGCACGCTTATAATCCCAGCATTTGGGAGGCTGAGACTGGAAGATCCGGGTTTGAGGCTAGCCTCAGCTACCTAGTGAGGCCCTCTGCAATTTAGTGAGATCCTGTTTCAAAATAAAGAATAAAAACTAGGGCTGGGCATGTAGCTCAGAGGTAGAATGGTAGAATGTCCCTGAGTTCAATCCCCAGTACTGCAAAAAAAAAAAAAAAAAGCAGCAGCAGCCAAGAGCCAGGGAAGTTTTTTTAAAAGTTCTTTTTGACTCTGGATAATAGAGGAGAAACAGTGGAGCCAGGGAAGTGGTCTAAGGGAAGGGGAGGGTCGGAAGACTGAAGTTCATTAATGGAAATACTATTATTGACTATGTGTACATATGTGAAAATACCAATGTAAATCTCAGTACTCTGTATTGGGAAGGGGGGAGATGGGGAGGTGGAGAGGGTACCAAGTGCTGTGTGCATGTATGTCACTGTTAACATGATTTACATTATGATGTGAGACTATATGCACCAATAAAAGCACATTAAAAAATAAAATCCCTCTCACACCATGAACTCAAGATTCTAAGATTACATATGCTATGTGCTCACTATCACTGTTAATGACCCAGGTCTGAAATAGCCTGCAGGTAGGGAACAACCATAAGACTACAAAACCACTAGAGAGGATGAATGAGAGATGAAGTTAGATTTTTACAATAAAACTAATTACTCGAAATAAGCCTGCAAACAAAATATTCCCCCAAATAGAAAAAAAATGTAGTTTTAAAAAGACTACAATACTGAAGTCAACAGATTATAAAACCACGAAATGTAATGAATCTGAAAGATCCAAGAATATTTAAATTGAAAAAGCAAAGATGATTAGGGCGTAAGTTTTCAAATGTTTAGGAGCATTACAGAAGAGGATTGCAACATACTTTATGTGACTATGAATAACAAAACTGGGCCCCTCAAAAGGAAGCCTTTTCTAAGAATTAGAAATGTATGAAATAAAATAAAATTAAATAAAGTACAAGTGAAGAATGAGTACTCAGGGATATGTAAGTAAATGTTAAAAAGTTGTGTTATGTTGTTTAAGTTACTTAACTTTAATAACTGTTATGTTATATATTTATTTGCAGTACTTGAGTGCTAACCCAGGGCCTCGTGCATGCTAGGTAAATGCTCTCGCGCATACACAACCTCAGCCCAAAAAGTAAGTTTGTTTTTATTTTTTTGGGTTTTTTTTGTTTTTTTTGCGGCACTGGGGTTTGAACTCGGGCATTCTACTTTCAAGCTATACCCCCAGCCCTATTTTTTATTCTTTATTTTGAAACAGGGTCTCACTAGGTAGCTGAGGCTGGCCTTGAACCAGGATCTTCTGGTCTCAGCCTCCCAAATGCTGGGATTACAAGCGTGCGCCACCACACCAGGCTCCAAAAAGTAAGTTTTAAGAAAGGTTTATGGTTTTATGACTCTAGAAAGTTTGCTTGACCAGGCTATGTTAAGAATGTGTGCTATACGTGTAAAACAAAGAAGTGGTGCTATTTGTGTTCTGACAATGATTGATATATCGTAAATGTCTACGTAACCCTGTTGTACTCAAGAAATGTATAAAAAAAATCTGTGCTGGAAAAAAAAAAGATAGTTTCATAAAGATGGTAGAAAAGAGTCACATATGGAATAGCTTTTTTTTTTTTTTGGTACTGGGGATTGAACTCAGGGGCATTCTACCTCCGAGCTATATCCTCAGCCCTATTTTTTATTCTTTATTTTTGAAACAGGATCTCACTAAGTTGTGGAGTGCCTCACTAGGTAGCTGAGGCTGGCCGCGAACCAAGATCCTCCAGTCTCAGCCTCCCAGATGCTGGAATTACAAGTGTGCGCCACCACGCCCGGCTGGAGTAGCTTTAACTATATAAAAAACTCCAAAGTACCCAAACCAGGTCTCAAATTATTTTAAGTCAATTTTTCTCAAGTCAATTTTGAGGGAGGTTTCATATCAAAAAAGTTAATTTTTAAAAATTTTTGATAGATTGATAGATGATAAATGGATTAGGAACACTTTTGTTTTTAAAATACAACTAGTAGACTGCCAAAATCAGGGTCCCTAATTTCAAAACAGAGTTGAACTACGGAGGGGTGACAAATAAAGATCTCAAAATAATGTTTATTATTGTTTTCTTAAGAGGAAGAAATAAGATACTATTGCATCAGACCATAAATCTGATCTTAAAAAAGTAAATATAATTAAACAAATGTAATGAGAGAAAAGAAAAGCTAATATAGCAGAAATTAACACATATTTGGCTTTTTCACAAATTTCCCAATAGAGAATTAAACAGTATTGACAGATTTCAGAGCACAAAAGTTTTGAAAAAAAAAATTAAGTGCATACACAGAACACTCTAAAATATATGCTGCTATGATTTTTTAAATGCAAGTAACTACAAGACACTAATACTAGTGTAAAAAAAAAAAAAAAGAAAAACTAACATTATTTTGAAGAGACAGAAAATGGGGTAAAAGGAAGGTTTTATGTAAATGTACCTATACTTTTTAATGTCAAATGGATTTATCTAGCTGATAATAATCCTAAAACTATATGAAGGCTTTTTTTTTTTTTTTTCTGGTGGTGCTGAGAATCAAACCCAGGACCCATCCATGCTAGACAAGTGCTCTTCTACTGAGTCATATCCCCAGCCCGAAAATTTCTGATTAAACACTGATCCTAAATATGTTTCTAACAAACAATACCTATTAAATAAAATTTTAACATTTTTTGATATCTTTTATTTTAAAAATTCTAAAACTTTCAGGAAGGTTGAAAAATTAGTACAATGAATACCATATGACTTTCTCCAAGTTCATCAATTATTAACACTTTGCCACACATATACTCATATATTATGTGTGCAATTTTTTTGGCTGAATCTTTTCAAAGTAAATGTAGGCATCATGACAATTCATCTCTAAATACTTCAGCATGTAAATCCTAAGAACAAGGACATTGTCCTACATGATCATTAATATACTCAAGAAGTTTAACATTAATACTATTTTTTTTTTTT
>PVLC010045142.1:0-11902 GCA_004027655.1 Graphiurus murinus | reverse complement strand
AAAAAAAAATGAGAGGATTTGTTACACAGTTCTTTTCACCTTAACAAGTGAACAAATGATTTCTTCATTCATTAACAAGAATGAATTTAAAATCTAAGAAGCACAAAACCCAAACCTTGGTGATTTCCAAAAATTATGTTCACCATGCTTTTCTGTACTCTAAAATACAGCTTTTATTGCATGCCGTCAGCTTATTAAAATGTACACGATTCGTATAAATATTGGTTATATTAAAGGATAACAGCATCAATGGCTGACCATTGGCAGCGACAATCAAAGGTTTTGGGGGACCATCAGAGTTGGTGGCCCACACACATTCAAAATATACTACCAAGTTCAGCCCATATTTTCCTAATATGTACTCCACGACTTCCACATTCTCTCAACCTATGTGATTCCTTAGAATCTCTCTTTCTCCCTCTCTCTCTCTCTCTCTCTCTCTCTCTCTATCTCTATCTCTATCTCTATCTCTATCTCTATCTCTATCTCTCTGTCCCTCTCTCTGTCTGTAAATGCACATGCATTTTAGGGAATGAACCAAGTCCCTAAATATCCCTGCTGCTTCTCCGTTATCCTCACCAGGATATGCATTTAGCTGGTGGGTCATTGACCTTGATGGTTCATTGACCTCCCTCGGTCCTTGTAGCTTATCATGCAAGCGTAGTCCTCCTTTCCCTTCCCTTACTCGTTCATGTAACAGCCGTGTATCTGAAGGACAGCCTGCCCTGAGGTAGCAAGTGGCCCCACCCCCAGAGGTGAGTTAAAAGGTGTCCTTTTTGATGTGCTAAGATGCTCCTGGTCTAGAACACCCGATCGATCGCTGCTTCTCCGCACCTCTGCCTCTTGGCAGCCCAGAGCTCTGTGTTCTTCGGTTGTATTATTCCTCCTGTGGTCTGGCTCATGGACATTAGGCGACAGGAGGAGCTGCAGACCTGGGGGACCCTGGAGTCTCAAAGTCTTTGTGGCTGGTCTCGTGTCACTTAAGCTCAAGCGGGCTTAAGACCTTCCTTCAAGACAGTCTTGCCAGCGCCTCTAACCAGCAACATAACGGAGAGAATCCGCAAGTGTTTTTCTTAGAGCTTATATAAGCCAAAAAACGTCTTAGATTCCTCAAAGTTGACCAGCGAGAGCTCGGAGGCATTGACGTAGACTTGGTCAGCGCTGGTGAGGTTGAACACCGCCCCCAGGTAGCTGCTGCGGGCCCACATCTGGCCAGCGGTGCAGTAGTTCATCATCTTCCCCTCCATCAGCACCAGGTCCCGAGGGTACCTAGCGTTCTTCATGTAGACCCTGTGGCTCAGGGGCTGGTTGGTGCACACCTGGCCCCGGAAGTATATTTTGGAATACACAAAGTACAGCCCCGTGTCGTTGACCACAAGACCGCCCTTCTTATACTTCACTCCGGACAGGAGGGCGATTCCGTAGGTGTCTTCCCACTCCAGAGGGAGCGACCCCCGGCTGGGCTTGCCTGCAAGAAATCAGAGAGGAGCTTTTAGCAAGGAATGCCCAGGCATACAGCAAGCCACACTCCCAGAGCAAAACTATGGGGTCCGCCTTCACGACAGGCTGCATCTGGAGTGACATCGACTATCCAGAACTGGAGGAGTGGACAGAACTCGGTCCACCACCGAATCCCTGCAATGCCTTTGTCAGACTTTCTACCTCGACTTTACCATCCACCTCACTGGGATAGTAGTATATCCCGCAATCAACCGCAGTGAAAATTATCGAGATCATCTGAGCTCTCTGGAATGGAATCAGTACTAGCACTGCTGCACTTGGAGGTCTCTCCATGAAGGGCAAAAGCCAAATCCTAGAATTCAAAAGTGGGAAAAGATTCTAGGAACCATCTCTCCATCTTTTTACATGCAGTGAGGATTCCTCAACCCCGTCAATTTGGGCTAAAACTCTCTCTTCTTTGTATCCCACACTATTGTGTACATTCCCGAATCCAATGGCTTCCCCCACTACTGAAGCCATCGCGATGTGCCGGTCTTTTCTTTTAGATTTCCAGCTCCTTGGATACAGGAAGCCTGTGATATTCATCCTCCATGCCCCCATAGCTTGGCACACAGCAGGTGCTCGATAAGTGTTCATTGAGCCAACTGAATCACTGTACAGTCTCTGTGGAATTCTTCCTCTCCCCCCACACACTAGGGATGGACCCCAGGGGTGTTCTACCTCCAAGCTACACACTCAGCCCTTTTTCTTTTTTTATTTTGAAACAGGGTCTCTCTAGGTTGCTGAGTCTGTTCTTGAGCCTGCGATCCTCCTGTCTCAGCCTCCCAAGTACTGGGATTGCAGGTGTGTGCCGCCATGCCTAACTCTGCCTATAATAGTGACATGCCACTCTTTGTGACATTCATCTGCTTTTTGGATAGTCAACAGTGTCTACACCTCACTGTGCTTGGTAATCGGGAGCTGGAAGCCCACGGGTGATGGGGCTGCGTCTCTCTGGTCGTGCCCATTTCTATTCTTGGGCAAAGCAGCCTGAGGCTCTTCCAGAAAACCAGGAAAGAGCTGACTACATCATCCATCATTCAACGCCGAGCTCTGCTGGTGGACTCATGACACAGATCCTCTACGGGCCTTTGAAATCTAAGGCCAGGGGCAGGTCATTTCGTTCCATAGCGTCAGGTTAGGATTTGCCCAGAGTAGGGGCCTGCGACTGACCAGACTAGAAAGATGGGAGTCTTCTTGGGCTCTAAATAATGTCACTGTGGGAGGCTGAGACAGGAGGATTGCAAGTTTGAGGACAGCCTCAGCAACTCAGGGAGACCCTGTTTCAAAATAAAAAATAAGCTGGGCCTGGTGGTGCGTGCTTGTAATCCCAGTACTTGGGAGGCTGAGACAGGAGGATTGCAGGTTAGAGGACAGCCTCAGCAAGTAGTGAGACTAATATCGACCTAGCGAGACCCTGTTTCCAAATAAGAAATAAAATCAAGCTGGAGGTGTAGCTCAAAGGGAGAATACCTCTGGGTTCAACTCCCGGTACCACAAAAAAATATATATATAAATAAATAAAGCAAAACACTAAGATTGGTGGGTTTGTAGGTTTGTTTTGTCCACTGCCTCCTTAAACTCCCAGGTTATTTACGGTAGCGGGCACTCCGCGTGCCAGAGCCTCAGTTCCTGAGTCGAGAGCCGAGCTTTGCCCAGTCCCGTGGCTTCTGTGCCACTTGCAAAGGTTTGTTTAATGGAATCAATGCCTCTAAAAGGTCTGAAAGTAAAGTCTTTAACGTACAAAACAAATACGGTCACTGGCACGGAACAGCTCCCGCAGGCCCAGCAGCCGGTCTGCTTTTTGCCAAAGGCCTCCCAGCCCCGCCGCCCCTTCCCGACACTGACCTGTTAAATGGGCTGCTTGCCTTGCCTCCTTTTTCCCAGAGAGTGGACTGGGGTGACCTGCAACATGGAGATAAAAGACACGTGTAAAAACGAGATGCCAACTATTATTTTGGCACGACTCTAAATCCTACCAGCTTCAAGAAAAGATTTTAAAAGCCTAAGCGCCAACATGCTGGTATATCTTCATCATGCAAATTCAAACTATGGGACTCAGAGTGGTCAGTATTTGAAAAAAAGAGGTTTAAAAAAAAAAACAAATTAAGATAGATATTTACATAAATTTATATAATGTCACAGTAAAGCATCGTTAATATCAACACTGATGCATAAATAGCTGTCATATCAGTTTTTCTATTTGGAATTTGCCATAGCCCATTGTGTGTGTGTGTGTGTGTGTGTGTGTGTGTGTGTGTGTGTGTAGGGGGGTACTGGCGATTGAACCCAGGGGCATTCTACCTCCAGGCTATACACACGGTCCTATTTTATTTTTTATTTTGAAGCAGGGTCTAGCAAAGTTGCTGAGGCTGGCTTCAAACCTGCGATTCTCCTGCCTCAGCCTCCCAAGTACTAGGATGACAGGCATGCACCACCACGTCTGGCTTGCCACGGCCCTTTCAGGTAGGGACTATTCATTACTGTCCCACCTTACAAGCAGAATGAGCTGGGAAGCTGGTTCACTAGTCCAGGAAGACGCAGCCACTCAGTGTCAAATGGGCCAGGTGCCCCAGTCCCTGACTCTAGATCCAGGGCTGCGGACCCAGGCTCCGCTGCCCCCCACACTCTGCAGACAGTCTGAAGAAGACTGTTCATTCCCAGCCACCAGGGCCTTCCTGAAGCTCTTCTACAACCCGCTCCCAAATTAATTATCCCAGGGTCTCAATCACCCATATCATGGAGGTCTCTGCACCGCTGGTGGCTCCTCCCTGCATGGCGGCTGAGTACCAGTTTATCTGCCATGTGACCTCAGCTTTATTTCCTCTGTTCCCTCACACTGGACACTACCACGCATCAGGGATTCTGTGACCTGGACACCCCCGTGTCCCCGCCTCTGGGCTTTGCTGGCGCTGTGCCTTCTTCCTGGAAAACCATCCCAAAGGTACTTCCACATCAGACCCTAGTCTCCTCTCAGGACCTTCTAAAATACTTCTTTTGGGGAAACCCTTGCAAATCTTTTAGTCCAGCAGGATCTCTTTCTCCTTGTCGACCTAAGATCTCTCTGTCTTCACCTCTCTCATCAGAACTCTGACCCCACTTTTCGGTGGTAACCAGACAAATTGTCTTGGTCCTCCCTACCCCAATAAATGGCAAGCTCCTTAGTGTATGTTGAGCTTCTCGGAGGAGTTAGTCCAGGTTCCAACCCAGGGCAAGTCACCAGTTAAAGCTTGCCAAATCAGACGGAAGGGGTTAACACTGGCAATCTTTCTCCAAATAGACACCATTTCTCTGGCTGAAATATTGTATTTCCAATATCTTAGCCGAGGTAGAAAGCTACCCCTTCGCTAAAGAATCCAGCTAACTGGCATTCAGAACTATTCGCAGGAAGGGACTTGCCCAGCTCAGGCTTGTGATCAGCTTATAAAACACCAGGTGGGAAAACGGCTTCATCCTCAGAACACGGCCCGTGCAGTCATGACCTTACTGGCCCCCGAGACAAACCACCCCGCGGCAGATGCGAGTGAACAGAAAAGACAGAGCTAAATCTCCTCCGGATCCCTGCACCACAAGCCACCTGAGCGGCTCGTCTGGCATCTGGCCATTATTAACAGGAAATGGCTCAGAGAACCACACGTTGCATATTTCTGTGTCCCTCGAAGAGCCTCATATGACATTGTTCTCATAAAAGACACTACGAGCCCACGTGGTGGTGCACGCCTGTAATCCCAGTACTTGGGCAGCTGAGACAGGAGGATCGAAAGTTCGAGGCTAGCCTCAGCCATAGCAAGACTCTCAGCAACCTAGCAACGCCCTATGTTTCAAAACAAGAAAAAAAAAAAAGAAAAGAAAAGGACTGGGGGTGTAGCTCAGAGGTAGAATGCCCTTGGGTTCAACCCTTTAGTACCACTGGGAGGAAAAAAAGCATCTCTTATTAGTAAAGTTACTAAGTTGATTTCCCTGTGATAATTCGCCCATTTGTGGTCCATCTGGGTTGATCTAGAGAGGATAAGTGTTTACTGGGGCAGGTAGACCTGACTCATCTAGTCTTTTGACTTTGAAACACCAAAATAACTCCACGAAGTGGGTGAAAAGTGAGTAATCAGGTACCTGTTTCACCAGCCTCGTTCCACTGATTTTCAAGGTGATTTTACTTTAGAAATCCTCCGGAGGCTCCCTTTCTCTCAAGAGTATTTCCACCCTGCTTGTGCACACTGGGACTTTCTAACATCTGGAGACTTGGATCCAGAACTAGGGACCGGAGCACCCCAATGTCAGCCCGGACGAGAGCTTCCGTCCCAGGACAGGAGCTGCCTGTCACCTGCCACTGGTACATTCTGAGTGAGGAACCAGCCCCGCAAAGCAGGTGGCCACGTTGTCTGTTGCCTTCCTCAAGGTTCCAAGGATGAGATTTACCTCTTGCGTTTGCAGAGGTGTTACCTGCCTTGTGTCTATTTCCCATTCCAATGCCACTACAGAGGTAGGGCTGTCTCTATTTCATGGAAGTAGCAGTCCATGTACTAGAAAGTTCTAGAAGGCATCAGGGGACCCTGCTCCTTCTATCCCCAGCAGCATACCACCTAACTCACCTGGAGACAGCCCAACCAGCTAAGCTCTGAGATCCCTTCCAACTCATACCAATTCTAAAACTTTAATGAATCCTTGTTTTAAGACAAATGAAGCATATCCTAAACTACTCTGTGCACAGCTTCCAAAACTTCCCTGAAATTTCATGAGATTGACAGTGAAAATATTCATCTTCTTCCTGTCCTGAGTCTCACATACAGGCTTTCTTTTATTATCAAAGGTAGCTCATGAGTCTTCTATAGGGGGAGCTGAACCATTCTTTGAATAATGGCTGAAGTCTTCCACGGGACTTCCAAAGAGCAGGCTAATGTGGGCAATTGATAATCCACATTTTAAAAGCTTTGCTACGTTGGGAGACTAAGACAGGAGGATCTGAGTTCTCAGCCAGCCTCAGTGGCTTAGTGAGGCCCTCTGCAATTTAGTGAGACCCTGTTTCAAAAAATAAAGAATAAAAAAATAGGGCTGTGGGTGTAGCTCGGAGGTAGAATGCCCCCAGGTTCAATTCCCAGCTCTGAAAAAAAAATAGCTTTACTATATCTTTTAAAAACTATTTAAAATAAAGCTTAACTCTTGGGTCACCATTTCCGGGGAGTTTATAAGAGCAGAGGACAGTCCCCAGAGCATCTGTGTGTGTCCCACCTCTCTTTCTGTCCATGGAAGCTACAACCACGGACCCGTGTGCTGGAACCAGGAGGCTGAGGAAGGGCCCCGCCACGAGTCAAGGGCCATGGTGGTGTGTGGTGGTGTGTGGTGGTGTGTGCCTGTGTCCAAAGGTAAGTGGACATTAGTTTGAATGGCGTGCCATGCTCGGCTACACTGATTTTTGACTGATGGAATTCACTTAGTATTTTAAAGCAGTTAGTTCCAGGAACCGTATTGGCCAGAGATTCAGAATTAGCCAGGATTCCTAACTGAAGGCATCGCGCCACTGGGCCCAAGGTCAAGGATTGTCTTGGGGAACTGAAGACAGACTCACCTGTTTGCTTCTCTGAAGATGGTGCTGGATGCCTTTGGCTGATGGACTAGCAAACGAGAAGAGAGAGAACAGTGGGGTAATTAATTTGAAGTTTCCTGAAGCAAAGGAGGCACAATTGCCAAATGAACCAAGCCTCTGGAAGAAAATTCAAACACCTCAAATGCTTGCCGAACTTGGACATTGACCAAGCAATTGAACTTTCTGTCCTTGGATTTGTGATTTGGAATAATACTAACGTGTGTGTGTGTGTGTGTGTGTGTGTGTGTGTGTGTGTGTGTCACTGGGGATTGAACCCAGGGACATTCTATCCCTGAGGTACATCCCCAGCTCTATTTTTTAGTCTTTATTTTGAAACAGGGTCTCACTAAGTTGTGGAGGGCCTCACTAAGTAGCTGAGGCTGGCCATGAACCTGGATCCTCCGGTGTCGGCCTCCCAAGTACTGGGATTGCAAGCTTGTACCACCATGCCTGGCTTTAATACTAACATTTTTAAGCCTTTCCAAGGAAATGTAATTTGGCCATTTGAGCAAATTCACTTCTCAGCAAGGCACAAAATTCTGTTCATTCCTTCAATCACTAAGTATGAGGCAGTAAAGAGCACAACAGACTGACTTGACAACTGAGAAATGAAAAAAATGTTTGCTTCTGATTTTCTTTTCTTTGTTTTTTATTTTTTTAAATATCTATTTACTCATTTATTAATTAATTAATTTGGTACTAATTAATTAATTAATTAGTTTGGTACTCGGGATGAACCCAAGGTCATTCTACCTCGAAGCCACATCCCCAGCCCTTTTTATTTTGAAACAGGGTCTCCCTAAGTTGCTGAGGACCTTGCTAAGTTGCGGAGGCTGGCCTCCAACCTGCTATTCTCCTGCCTCAGCCTCCCAAGTACAGGCTTACAGTCATGAGCCACCTTACAGGGCTGGAACCATCCATTGCCAAGACAGGAAGTGAAGCAAAAGGAAAAGCACTTTGCAGCCCGGCAGCACCCCTGTGGCTCACAGAGCCCCCCACCCCCACCCTCCCTGCAGCAGCCCTGTCGTGGCCCAGACACCAGCACACCGGGCTTACCTCTCGGAGTTCCGCCAGCTCCTTCTGCACGTGGAAGAGCTGATACATTCCCAGACCCAGTCCTACCAGGGTCACCAGCACCATGAAGAACATCAGGAGGAGCCATAAGCCTGTGCTCTGGTCCCTCCTCTTCTTCAGAGGTGGCGGCAGTGGCGGTGGCAGCGGTGGCGGTGGCGGTGGGGGCAGGGCTGGAGGTGGCAGGGGTGGTGGTGGTGGGGGTCTCCTCTGACCCGGCCTCCCAGGCACAGAGGCAGGACAGGGAAAACCGGGTTCTGGAGGGGCCCAGGGAGAATGGGCACTGCTGTCCACCCAGTAGATTTGGGGGTACGGGTAGTTGAGGGGGTGCTGCATGGTAGCTGGTGCTGCGGACTCCGGGACTCCGGTTGCTGACTGCTCAGAGGAGGGAGGCCAGACTCTCTTTATAGAGTTTCCATAGCTGAGGGAAACACCTCTCTCTCTCTCTCTCTCTCTCTCTCTCTCTCTCTCTCTCTCTCTCTCTCGTTCTCTTTCTGCTGCTCAGAGAGACACCCACTCCCTCTGCATCTGAAGCCGAGAAGCCTCAAGATGCACAGAGTAAACCCCTGGAAGTTTCCGCCCACAAGTTTCTGTTGAAACTTCGCAGCTTGCTGGGGCTGCCTAAGGAGGCTGGCGGGCTGGCAGGCTGGCTGGGGCGCCTTCCTCTGGTCCAACAGCAGGGTGTGCAGTCCCTGGGGCAATCACCAAGGTCCAGCTACCAGGAGAGTGATTGTGGGGTGTGTTCAGGCCCTGGGGAGACCACAGAGTCACCGCCAGGGAAGTCGCCCACACATCTTACCTTTTGGGCGAGGAAATTGCCCCTCTTCTGCCCTTCCATCCCTACAAGGAAGGAAGACTCCCCCTGTCTTCAAAGAGCACGTCGATATCTAGGTTAAAAACCTGCCCCTCTGGCTCCAGAAAGTGGGTCAGAGGCGGCAAACCAGTGGTCCACAGGGCTGCTTTGTTTGAGTGACACAATGTTTGTCTTTCGTGGGTAGTCCACTTTGAGAATTGACATCCTGCTCATTAAAAATACATTATTTCTATTCTGTTTTGAAACATTAGAATATTGGATACCCTCATGGCCATCTCTGCAAACCCAGTCAGCTCCTGGGGGAGCAAGATATGGGTGAGTCAGGTCGCCCCAACTTTGCCCCTTGCCTGTCTCCCACCCCTTCCCCTTCCTGGTGCCCGAGGGCATGTCCGTCCACAGCCCCTGTTGTGGCTGCCAGACAAAATTCATCATGTCCAGTTAATTAAATTTCAGATAAATAATAAATAAAACTTATGTATTGAATGTCCTAAACATGGCATGGAATATACTAAAAAATGATTCATTATTTATCACAAATTCTAATAAACCTGGGTGTTCTATTTATTTATTTATTTATTTATTTATATATTTATTTATTTATTTATTTACTATTTTCCTAAGACTGGCAATCTCACATAACATTCATCTGCCAACAACTTCCAAGCATTCCGTTTCAGCCCCAAGAACCGTGTAAACCTCCCATGCATTCTTGTTTTCCCCTTCCGTGCAATCTCTACTTTTCAATTTTAGCAGCTTACATATCAAGCTTTGGGATTTCTGGGACTACCATTCCAGCTCTCTCACCTGTACCAAACCGACACCAAGCATAGGATGTCCCTTCTCGCCGTCCCGCCCCTCCCCAGTCCCGGTGCAGCCTGCTTCTCCTGCGATCGGTCACTCTTTCTGGGAATAGCGTCCACTCCTCTCTTTTCCTCTGCCCCATTTGACTGCTGATGGGGACCGGAGTGTCACCCCGAGCCTCTCTTACAGTCTTAGCTTATTTGCTTGCAGATATGTATGTATATACACACACAGTGTGTGTGTGTGTGTGTGTGTGTGTGTGTGTGTGTGTGTGTGTGTGTTTTACTGGGGATTGAACCCAGGGGTGCTCTACCTCTGAGCTACACTCCCACTCCTACTTTATTTTTTTTTTTCTTTTGAAACCTCTCCCCCTCAGCTACAGGACAGGCAGCCAGGGAGCCTCGATTACTCTGTCACAGAGGAGGAAACGGAGGCCCGTGGAGCCCTCGTCCTACATGGGAATCCCCAGCCCGGGCCGCACTTTGCACCTCGGGGCTGGCCTCCAGACTTCCCGTTCCATTTGGGCATCCATCCATTATTCTAGTACAATTCTTGATTGTTCCCTGTTCACAGTCATTCTCATGCATATTCATTCTCTCTCTCTCTCTCTCTCTCTCTCTCTCTCTCTCTCTCTCTCTCTTCTGTCTCTCTCTCTTCTGTCTCTCTGTCTCCTGGTATTGGGGATTGAACCCAGGGGCATTCTATCTCCCAGCTACACCCCCAGCCCCTTTTTGTTTTGAAACAATGTCTCATTAAGTTGCTGAGGGTCTTGCTAAACTGCTGAGGCTGGATTTGAACCTGCGATCCCCCTGTCTCAGCCTCCCAAGTACTGGGATTACAGGCATGCACCACCATGCTCACCCATTCCCATTTTATTTTATTCCACCTTCCTGGTTTGACCCGTGACTCTAACTTCTGCCTGGGCACACCCTCTGACCAAAAAGACCCTCCCTCTTCCTGCTGAACTCATTTTTTCAAAATCAGCTCAGACTTTATCTCCCCTTGGAAGCTTTCCCAGGCGCAGAGAATCCTTCCTTCCCCCTGGGTATCTGTGGCCTGTTTATTAAAGCATGTACATACCACGTCACTGGAAATCTCTCCTATCTCCTAAGCTCTAGCATCTTAATGCAGATCATTTCCTGTCGATTTTGGAATCTGTGATCTCTAGCCCAGATGGTGCCCCACAGGAGGTGCTCGACAAAAATCTCCTGGGCAGCCGGATGTGGTGGTGCACGCCTGTAATCCTGGTACTTGGGGGGAGGCTGAGACAGGAGGATTGCAGGTTCAAGGCCAGCTTCTGCAATTTAGTGAGACCCTGTTACAAAATATATATATATATATATAGGGCTGTGGGTGTAGCTCAGAGGTAGAACACCCTGGGTTTTATGCCCAGTAACACACACACACACACACACACACACACACACACACACACACACACCAATCTCCCTAGCATCATATGTCTCTATAGACCTTACGGGGTAGAATTAGCATCAAGCCATAAAGGTCCGGCTCCACTCCACTGAGTCCCTTGCTTCGGGACAGGAGGAAGCCCGTCTTTGGTCACTGGGTCCCCTCTGTGATCAGCCGCCTGAGGGCTCAGCCGTTCCCAGCCCCAGGAGGTGGCAAGGCACGACTGAACGATGCTTTGGCAAGGCCGGGGCCGAGGCTGTACGAGATGTGCCAACGTCCCTTCTAGCTCTAAGACCGGGGTTGCTGGGTGAGGACAAAGATGGCTTGGGACCAGAGGACAGGCAGGAAGCCTGGAAGAGTGGGGAAGAGGAAGAAGCCTGAAGGAAACGAGGGAGGAAAGCCGGGTGAAAACGAGGGGGACTCAGGGGCGGAGAGTGTCACCTTGCCTGCATGCCACCTCACCCGCTGAGGCTCAGCAGGGAAGCCGGGATGGCCCAGGCTGTGGGAAATAGACTCAGTGCCGTCCCGCCCAGAGCAACCAAATCCCAAGCAAACCAGCTGCAATCGACACCACCTAGGCCTCCCGTGCGGGGTGCAGTGGTGCACACCTGTAATCCCAGTGCTTGGGAGGCTGAGACAGGAGGACTGCAGGTTTGAGGCCAGGCTGGGAAACTTACTGAGACCCTGTGTCCACATGAAAAGTAAGAAGGGCTGGGGTGTAG
>PVLC010045141.1:0-11911 GCA_004027655.1 Graphiurus murinus | reverse complement strand
GTACTGGGGATTGAACTCAGGGGCATTCTACCTCCGAGCTATACCCCCAGTCCTATTTTTTATTCTTTATTTTGAAACCGAGTCTCACTAAGTTGCGGAGTGCCTCACTAGGTAGCTGAGGCTGGCCGCGAACCCGGATCCTCCGGTCTCAGCCTCCCGAATGCTGGGATTACAAGCGTGCGCCACCACGCCCGGCTTTTTATTCTTTATTTTTGAAACCGAGTCTCACTAAGTTGCAGAGTGCCTCACTAAGTAGCTGAGGCTGACCTCGAACCCAGATCCTCCGGTCTCAGCCTCCCGAATGCTGGGATTACAAGCGTGCGCCACCACGCCCGGCTTTATTTTCATTTTGAAACAGAGTCTCGCTAGGCTGATGAGAGTCTCACTACTTGCTGAGGGTATCCTTGAACTTGCAATCCTCTTGTCTCAGCCTCCCAAGTACTAGGATTACAGGCGTGTGCCACCACACCTGGCTAATGAGATCCTGTTTCAAAATAAAAAATAAAAAGGGCTGGGGGTGTAGTTAGAGGGTTCAATTCCCAGTACCGACACCACCACCACAACAAAACAGTATCACTTCTCTAAGCGAGAGGCCTTGCCGGATCCCCACTTCCAGGAGGCAGGGCCATGCTCCTGCAGGCTTGTGTCCCCAGAGCCAAGTGCCCTGTGCAGCACAAAGCAGGATGCTCAGTGGGTGGCTGAGCACAGAGGGCCGGGGCCGGGTGAGAGCCAGCGCCCTCAACTCCGATGCCCACTGTCGGCAGCTGTGAGCACAGCAGGGTGGGGTGGGGCAGCTGTGATGCCCGGCTCACCTGGTGGAAGGAGGGGACGTGATGGACCGCCGCCCCAGGGTCACCTGGTTGATGTTGTAGTAGCTGGGGCTCTCCAAGTCCGCCAGTGAGAAGTTGGGTCCTGAAGCTGTAGCCACAGGAGCTGGGAACAAGAAGGGGCCCATGAGGTGCAGAAGGAGCCGCTCCCAGCAGTCCCGGAGGAGCTTGCCAAGGGATGGGACCATCTGGGGTGCCAGGGTCATAGGGAAGAGCCTTTGCCTGTGACTTTTTTTCCCTGGGAAACAGCAGAGATTAGACTCTCTGGACTACTCTGTTCCACCAGCCTGGGGCCAAAGGGACATAGAGCACCCAGGAGCTCTATGAGCCTGCGGATTGGCTCCAGGACTCCATCACATGGGGTGCAGTGGGTCTCAGGCCCACCTCCCCGACCTCCCCTCCCCCGCAGGGTCCCTGGTCCAGAAGGAAGGGCTCACTTACTCTGCGACACTCTCACCAGCTCCGTCACATTCCAGACCCCGGAAGTCACAAAACAGTCCTGGAAACTTAAGTGCCCTGGAGAAGGAAAAGACTCTGGTGAGTCTTGGCCAGGCCTGACAGACACTGCCTGGTTTCCCAAAGCTCAGTTTCTTTTTTTTCTTTCTTTTTTTTTTTTTTTGGTGGTACTGGGGATTGAACTCAGGGGCATTCTACCTCTGAGCTATACCCCCAGCCCTATTTTTTATTCTTTACTTTGAAACCAAGTCTTACTAAGTTGCGGAGTGCCTCACTAGGTAGCTGAGGCTGGCCGCGAACCCGGATCCTCTGGTCTCAGCCTCCCGAATGCTGGGATTACAAGCGTGCGCCATCACGCCCGGCTCCAAAGCTCAGTTTCTTTTTTGGGGGGACTGGGAACTGAACCCAAGAGCATTCTACTTCCTAGCTACAACCCCAGCCCTTTTTATTTTTTGTTTTGAAACAAGGTCTTGCTAAATTGCTAAGGCTGGCCTCAAATCCTCCTGTCTCAGCCTCCCAAGTACTGGCATTACAGGTATGAGCCACCACGCCCAGCCCTCCCGCCACTCTCTTTTTTTTTTTGCAGTACTGGGGATTGAACTCAGGGGCATTCTACCTCCGAGCTATACCCCAGCCCTATTTTTTTATTCTTTATTTTGAAACGGGTCTCTCTAAGTTGCAGAGTGCCTCACTAGGTAGCTGAGGCTGGCCTTGAACCCAGATCCTCCAGTATCAGCCTCCCAAATGCTGGGATTACAAGCGTGCGCCACCACGCCCGGCCCTCCCCACTCTTGACTGCTTCCCTCCTGAGCTGGTTGGGGCTCCAGGCTGGCCCTCGGGTCTACCCTGAACAGGGGGTGTGCTCCAGGTGAGTGCCCGTCCTGAGATGGCGGCCCAAGTTCAGTCAAAGGACAAAACAGGAAAGGGGAAGGATTCAGGTGTTCAGGTCAGAGGTGGGGAGTGGGGTGCAGAGGGGGCACTGACCGTTGGGCAGTGGTTTGATGTCCGCATCTCCTTGCTGGTTTGAACTATCTGATTGTCCGGATTCTGCAGGAAACACAAAGAGGAATATGGTCAAGAGCAAAGCTTCTCAGAAACACTGGTCAAGAGAGCCAGCCTAGGGAGAGCAGGGCACAGGGGACAGGAAAGCCTATAGCCTAGCAAATGTCTTTTTTTTTTTTTTTTTTTTTGTATTGGAGGCTAAACCCAGGGGCATTCAACCTCCGAGCTCTACCCTCAGCTCTACTTTTTTTGTTGTTGTTGCGGTACTGGGGTTGGAACCCCAGGGGCATTCTACCTCTGAGCTACAACCCCAGCCCTATTTTTTATTCTTTATTTTGAAACAGGGTCTCACTAAGTTGCAGAGGGCCTCACTAAGTAGCTGGGGCTGGCTGCGAACCTGGATCCTCCAGTCTCAGTCTCCCAAATGCTGGGATTACAAGCGTGCGCCACCACGCCCGGCTCAGCCCTACTTTTTATTTTTTATTTTGAAATGGGGTCTAGCTAAGTTGCAGAGGGCCTTGCTAAGTTGCTGAGGCTGGCCTTAAACCTATAATCCTCCTATCTCAGCCTCCAAGTACAGGCCCTCCATGCCCAGCTCCCAGTGCAGGTCCTCAGCCTCCTCCATACTGTGGACTTTGGGACTAGATCGTTCTCCATGGTGAGGCACCCTAGGCACTATAGGGTGCCTGGCGACATCCTTGGCCTCTACCTGCTAGGTGCCAGCAGCACCCAATCATTACAACCTGTCCCTAGAGCCTGCCTGATGTGCCCCAAGGGACGAAGGCACCCACGGGTGAGCGGCACGAGTCAGAGTCAGGCGCCAGGAGGGCACCCAGGAGAGACGCCAGCAATAGACTGGTGCTGTCGGCAGCTGGTGGCGGGGGGGGGGGGGGGGGTACCCAAGGATTCCCTGCTCGGCCCAAGCTCCCAGAGGAGCATCCCTGTCCCCGACTACACCAATGGAAGCCATTCCTAGGGGCCTGCACCCCCCCCCACCTCACCTTTATGTTCACAGGCAGTGCCTGGCAACCCAGGGTGGGGGGCTGGCCCTGCCACCACCACCCGCTCCGTGCCAGCCTGTCTGGGCTGTCTCATGCCCCATGCCACAGCTGCTCAGAGGGAGCCCCAACACAAGGGCCCATTGTGCAGAGGGAGCTCGCAGAGCTGGGGGCAGGGTGGAGTGAGTGTGTGTGTGTGTGTGTGTGTGTGTGTGTATGTGTGTGTGTGTGAATATTTTGCTGAGCTTGGGAAAGCCCCCACCCCCCCACCGCAGGTCCTCGAGGCTTTGTGTGCCAGGGGCACAATGGGGACCTCCAGGATGCCTGCCCGGGCATGACAGCTGGCGAGAGGGTGGCAGGGTGGTGGGGCAGGTTGGGGGCAGGAGGAAGACAGGCACTTGGTAAAGAATCGGCTGCTTGCCGAGGCTGGCAGGGTGGCATCTGAATGGCGCGCCGTGGTGTGGGCTGGGGCTTTGCCCGGCTCTCTGGAGCAACTGTGCCTCCGGGTCTTGCCCACAGCCCAGTGGTTCAGCCTGCTGCCCCAGGACGGAAGGAGGAGAGAAGAGCCTTGGGCCGGAGCAGGCTGTCAGCGTGAAGAAGGCCCTGCCACGTTTGGGGCTGGGAGCACCGGCAGCTCCAGGTGGCCTGCCTCGGTGTGACCACGGGGAAAAGGGAGATGGTTTTAAGCCCCATTCTCCCTATCCTTTACCTTGCTCAATTTTTTTAAAAAAAAATAATAAATTGTGTAACAAGTCAGGTGTGGTGGCACACGCCTGTACTCCCAGCACTTGAGAGGCTGAGATAAGAGGATCGCAGGTTTGAGACCAGCCTCAGCAATGTAGTGAGTCCCTCAGCAACGAAGCCTGACCATGTTTCAAAATAAAAAATAAAGTCGGGCGTGGTGGCTCACGCTTGTAATCCCAGCATTTGGGAGGCTGAGACCGGAGGATCCGGGTTCGTGGCCAGCCTCAGCTACTTAGTGAGGCCCTCTGCAACTTAGTGAGACCCTGTTTCAAAGTAAAGAATTAAAAAAAATAGGGCTGGGGGTGTAGCTCAGAGGTAGAATGCCACTGGGTTCAATCCCCATTACCACAAATAAATAAATAAATAAATAAATAAATAAATAAATAAATAAATAAATAAAAAGGGCTGGGGGTATGAGTCAGGTGTGGTGGGGCATGCATGTAATCCCAGTGCTTGCGGGATGAGACCGGAGGATCTGGGTTCTTGGCCAGCCTCAGCTATTTAGTGAGGCCCTCCGCAACTTAGTGAATCCCTGTTTCAAAATAAAGAATTAAAAAAAAATAGGGTTGGGGGTATAGCTAGGAGGTAGAATGCCCCTGGGTTCAATCCCCATACCACAAAATAAATAAACAAACAAACAAATAAAATAGGGTTGGGGGTGTAGCCTGGAAGTTGACTGCCCCTGGGGGGATAAATCCCCAGTACAAAAAAAAATTTTTTTTAATTAAAATCTTGTAGCAAATAATGAAGGAAACAGAGGTATGTAGGCAACCTGTGCATGCCCCTCCCTCTGGTTTGGGACACACATTTCCACACCTCCCTTCAGCTTGGGGACTGTGACGGCAGATCCCACACTGGGCTGAATCTTTGGGGCCACGCTTTCTGCCGTGGAGGGAGCCACAGGCAACCTCTCTGTGCCCCAGAATCGTGTGTGTGAACATCCCTGACCTCTCTCGAGACCCTGGGCCCGTTCCTGGTTGTCTGGGTCTGACTCAGGGGGCCTGGGTGGCACGCGGCCTGCACCAGAGCCTCCTTGGCCTGAGGCTGCCTCGCTGTGTATCTCAGAGAGGTGTGCGCAGAGTAAGCCCAGGACCCAGCAAGGGCAGCCGACCCAGCTGCCTGGAGGTCTCTGCCATGGACCCCACCCATCCGAGGCCCAACTCGGCTCCCACCAAGCCTGCAGGCCTGGGTCAGTGAGTGGGGGACTCAGAGTCACCCCACAGGAGTGTTCCCGGTCCAGTGCAAGAGGCCAAGTGGGGAAGGACAGTGCGTGCACGTGCACAGCCGGCCAAGGGATAGAGAGAGGGAACCCAACAAAGAGATGGAGGTGCGCCAGAGACACAGGCAGAGACAAATGGGGCTCCAGGAGAGTGCGACAGACAGGAAATCCTTCTGAACCAGGACGCTGCCCGAAAGGGCACTGCCGCTGTTACGATTCGCTCGGTGTAACGCAGCAAGCCAGAGAGGCGAGCCCGGCAGCGGAGCCACTGCCACGCGCCTCCGGGCGCTGCTGGCAGCCATTTTAGACCTTGGCAGCCATCTTACGGCCCTAGCCAGCGTCCCCACAATGCCACCACCGCCGGAACCCGGCACACTCTGCTCAGCACCAGGACAAAAGGCAAAGCCACTGGAAAGCTGGACCCAGAGGAGCCAGCCCTGTGGCCCAGCTGATCTGTGGGCACCAGGGCCCTCACCCTCTGTGGAAGGGGATGGGGGCATGCAGTGCGGATCTGGGGGCACTGGGGCTCTGCTAAAGGTGGCTGAAACTCGGGTCATATCCGGGTTCAAGGGTGGACCACAAGCAGGGTGCAGTGGCACACACCTGTCATCCCAGTACTTGGGAGACCAGCCTCAGCAATTTAGCAAGGCCCTCAACAACTTAATGAGACTGTTTCAAAATAAAAAATAAGCCAGGCATGGTGGTGCACGCTTGTAATCCCAGTACTTGGGAGGCTGAGATAGGAGGATTTTAGGTTCAAGGCCAGACTCTGCTACTTGGTGAGGAACTCCTCAACTTAGTGAGATCTTGTTTCAAAATAAAGAATACAAAATAGAGCTGGGGGTATAGCTTGGAGGTAGATGCCCCTGGGTTCCATCCTCAGTACAATAAATAAATAAATATAATAATAAAAATAAAACAGGGCTGGGGTATAGCTGGAAGTAGAACACCACTGGGTTCAATCCCCAGTACGAAAAAGAAAAAAAAAAAAGAGGACCATTGCCTCACAGTGACACAGGTTCCTTGGGACAGTAAGAGACCAGGACCACAGGGTTGGCTCAGATCAGGGAAGGGCTGGCAGGACCCTGGCCAGTGGCTTCGGGGCACAGACAGGCTGCTGGGCCTGCAGTGGTCAGGCCCCTGCCCGTCCGGAGGCAAGGCCAGTGGGCATTCTGGGGAACACTGCCCGAGATCTGGGCCTGCTCTGGATGCCTCTGTACCAGGAGCCGAGATCCAGGAGGCACCCCCCCACACACCCGCACTCCAACCATCCTCGTCTGGGCTCCCTGGGGGAGGCCATAACCCCGGGATTCCGGACAGAGAGGAAGGGCTCTTTATGACACCCCTCCCGCCCCGCCTCATGGCTGCTCCTGCTTTTATCTGGCAGAATGAGGCTTATCAGAGCCACCAGCTGAACAAACACACAAATCCACAGTTAGTGAGAAAAAAAACCCTGTGCCTGAACTCTTTATCTCCTGTTCACAGGCCCCGCACACTGCCCACTGCCAACAGCACAGGAGGGGACCTGACACAGCGCACGGGGGAGGGGGCGCTGAGCGCCACTCTGGAGGTGGAGGGCTGTCTCCGACCCTGGCCGCCACGCTCCGTGTCCCTGCCGCCCGCCTTCGTCCCTCCTGGCCCCCCAGCCCAGTGCCGGGCGGGTGTGCATGAGCGAGCCTCTGCCAGCGTCTGCTTTCTCACCGGGGACAATGAGCCAGCTGGTGGCCTATGGACCAGTACCGAGGCAGGGATGGGGTTGGCTGGCAGAAGGGAGGCAGGTGCTGGCCCCACCCCCTATGCTCTCCCACCCGGCCCACACCCGAGGCTGTCTCTCCAATTCCCAAGGCTCCTGGGGCCACCTCTCCTGGCAGCCTGTCCTACCTCCACCTTCTCTCCCCCCTGGTGTCAGGGCAGTGTGGTCTCCCAACCACACTCTCCCCAGATCAAGGAGGGAGAGAAACCTGACCCCCTTCCTGTACCTGCTCTCTTCAGAGACTAGGGCCCAGGCCACTTCCTGCAGAGAGAAGAGATGGGGGGCTAGGGATATAGAACATGTGCCTAGCATGCACATGGCCCTGTGTTCAGTCCCCAGCACTGCAAAAAAGAGCCAGGTGCGGTGGAACATGCCTGTAATACCGGTGCTTGGGAGGCTGAGACAGGAGGATCACAGGTTCGAGGCCAGCCTCAGCAATTTAGCAAGGCTCTCAGCAACTTAGTGAGGCCCTATTTCAAAATAAAAAATAAAATAGGGCTAGGGGTGTACTCAGGTTCAACCCTCTGGGTCACCAAAAAAAAAAAAAAGAGACAGAAAGAGATGGGATAGAGGGGTCACCACCATCTCCTGCTCTGGACCCAAGACAACTCCACAGTCCCCTTGGTCCAGGTGTTGAGGACCAGAGATCTCCCATACTCTGGCTGCATCCCACAGGACCCACCAAATGCAGCTGCCTAGAACTGAGTCTAGCCGCTGTGTCCAATGGGCAGGATGGGCAGGCAGCTGGGTCCCTGCCCAGGTTTAGGGAGGGGCAAGCTGGCCGATATCGCTCAAGTGCACAGCTCTGTTGGCCGTCCCTCTCTGGGGGCTTGGGCTACTCGTGCAATCCACACCTCCAAGGCACAACCCCTCCCCCCGCCCCCAACAGTGGTTCTGACTGCGCTGTGGGCTTCCAGAAGGAAGGGCTATGAAGGGCAGGTAATAAATCTGGACTCAGGCATGGGCCCCTAGTGGGTTCCTCAGACCAAGCCTCTGAAATGGGATTTGGCTCCAGATTCCAGGCCTGCTCCCAGGCGCCTGCAGGCCGTGGGCTACTCTGCAGCAGTTGGCATAGGTCCCTCCCTCCCTCAGGCTCCATAACACCCCCTGGAACAGCGGGACTCAGGGGGGTTCTACCTCTGAGGTACACCCCCAGTTCTATTTTATTTTTATTATTTTATTTTATTTCTTTTTTTTTTTTTTGTGGTACTGGGGATTGAATCCAAGGACATTCTACCTCCAAGCTACACCCCCAGTCCTATTTTTATTCTTTATTTTGAAGCAGGGTCTCACTAAATTGCGGAGGGTCTCACTAAGTAGCTGAGGCTGGCCACAAACCTGAATCCTCCTGTCTCAGTCTCCCAAGTACTGGGATTACAAGCGTGAGCCACTATGCCCAGCTTATTTATTGTTTTGAAACAGGGTCTTGCTAGCTTGCTGAGTCTTGCTATGTTGCTGAGGCTGGCCTGGAACCTGTGATCCTCCTGTCTCAGCCTCCCAAGTACTGGGACTACAGGCGTGTACCACCATGCCTGGCTCCCCTGTGCCCCATCATGCTCTTATAACTTATGGCTTCTCCTTTACCTCCTCTGGCCCTCCTTCCTTTCCCCCTGCTGCCTGTTTGCACACATGTGTGTGAAATACATGCTTTCTGTGGCTCTTCAGTGGAGTTCTGGAGGGGAGACTCTAGCAGCTGGGAGGAACCCAGTGTTACCCATAAACCCCAATCGACCATGTGTTTTACATATATATATATTTTCCCCCTAGCCAGGCATGGTGGTACATACCTGGAATCCCAGTACTTGAGAGGCTGAGATAGGAAGAGCACAGGTTAGACGACAGCCTCAGCATCTTAGTGAAACCCTCAGCAACTTAGCAAGATCCTGTTTCAAAAACAAAAAATAAAAAGGGCTAGGGGTATAGTTTGGAGGTAAAATGCCCCTGAGTTCAGTCCTCAGTACCAAAAAGTGGTATAATATATAATGTGCATGTGTGTATGTATATACATTTTTTTTTCCAGGCATAGACGGGGATATATTTATGGCTCCTGCTAGGTGAGAGAGGAATTCCTGCTCACTGTAAGCAGCACTCTCGTCAGCTCCCAGGCCAAACAAACGCTCTGTAAAGGGCCCTGGTGAGGCTGGAAGGCCAGCTGTCCCTGTAGATTTGGTCCAGCCAATTCTCTGGGGACCGAGAGGGGCGCTCAGATCTGGACTCAGCTGCAACCACAGATGGGCACCCAGGCATGAGAGTGTGCCCGAGTGAGCGTACTTGTGCCCTCAGACACACACCCTGGGAGATGTCACCAGCACCTTCTTGCCGTCAAGAAAGGGGAGGAGTAGCTGGGTGCGGTGGCACATGCCTATAATCTCAGTACTTGGGAGACTGAGACAGGAGGATGGCAGGTTCAAGGAGAGCTTCAGCAATTTAGGGAGACCCTGTTTCAAAGTAAAAAATAAAAGCTAGAGTGTAGCTCTGAGTTAGAACTCCCCTGGGTTCTCCTCACTACCCCCCCAAAAAGGAATTGTGGTGTTAGATAGCACCTTCAGAGCTGCTAGAGAGGACCCCCTCTAACTCGGGGCTGCTGGCCTCTGGGGTCTGGCTCTCCCCTGGCCTTCCCCAGGCCTGAGGTTCCAGAAGTAGGTGTGTGTGGTGTGGGGGGTGCCTCCAGGCCTCTGACAGCCGATGCACATGGGAGCCCATCCCTGCCCTCTCAAGCACTGCGCCCCATCCGTCTACCTGCCCCCCTCCTCTGTGATTCCGGAGTGCCCAGGGCACGGGAAACCCAATCTCAGGGGGAGCCAGAGGCCCAGCCTGAAGCAATCAGAGCTGGAGAATGTGACTATTGTGCCTCCTGAAACCCAAGTCTGAGAATCCGAGACACCCCAAGGAGGGGGACACGGATGGATGGGGGCTGAGGGTGGGTCACCGAGGGGTTCTCCCCATCCCAGCAAATGGGACACTCAGGGACCGTGGAAGTCCTTGAGAAGGCAGGGCAGGTGGAGGGCAGAGGGAGGAGGGGCTGGGTGGGGACCCAGGTGGCGGCCCCCATGGGCCAGCATGCACACACACGCCCCACAGCCATCCGAGGCGCTGGCTTTTTCCTTCTTTGCCATCCCTAGACTGTCACGATTTGGAAGCAAGAGCCTAGCCAGGCAGCCCCGCTCTGAAGCTGCTGGTGGCACGGGATGGAAACAGGGTGACTCGTCACCACTCTATTATCTTCCTCCCTCCTTTCCTTATATTATTATTATTATTTTATTTTTGGTGGTGGTAGTGGGCATTGAACCCAGGGACATTCTATCTCCAAGATACACCCCCAGCCCTATTTTGTTTTTTATTTTGAGGCAGGGTCTCACTACATTGCTGAGAGTCTTGTTACATTACTGAGGCTGGCCTTAAACCTGCGCTCCTCCTATCTTAGCTTCCCAAGTACTAGGATTACAGGTGTGCTTCCCCATACTCAGCTTCCTTCCCTCATTCTGCCTCTGCTCAGGGATTCAAAGAGACTCTACCCTTGAACTTAAGTCACCTGCATGGAGGGAATGAATGACAGGACAGGGAAAAGCCTGAGCCCCCCCCCCCAACACACACATAGGGAAACATGTGATCTCTCTTCTCTGGATGCCAGAGATTGAGGTTCAAGGAAAGTTTTGGGGCTGGGTGCATCCCTGTGACCCAGTACTCAGGAGACTGAGACAGGGGTTTCACAGGTGTAAGGTCCTCAGCAACCTAGCAGCATCTTGTTTCAAAACAAGACATAAAAAGTACTAGGGATATAGCTTGGAGGTTGAATGCCCCTGGCTTCAATCCCCAATACCACACACACACACACACACACACACACACACACACACACACACACACACACCTGGAAGTGGGGCCGACAGATGAGGCCACAGGCACCCAGCAGACACAAGGCAACCTCTGGCTGGGACAACCCACCCTCTATACGACCTTCTCACCCTGATGCCGCCCCCAGGTGCTGACCAGGTACCCCAAGGACTTGAGGGTGGCAGTGGGGCTGCAGAAAGGGGAAGAAAGCAAGTCTGCAGGTGCATCGGTACCCAGGAGATCTGCAGAGTGTCCTCAACCTTCTTTACCCGAGAGCCTTGGACTCCAGACGGCATCAGGGTACGGAAGGCTCTGGGTCACAACCACCACCTATGGTATGGAGTCGGACTCCTGGTGCCACACCCTCCAGCCACGAGCCCACCTCTGCCACCCCTAATCACAAGAAAGGTGCTACTGAGCTCACAGTTTTCCTCCAAGATGAGAGGTGGAACTGGCACTTGCCCTCCATCCCCAGTAAGCAGCCTTCCAGGTCCCTCCGGGGTGGGGGGAGCTGCTGGGGTTCTGTCAGGCACCTGCCACCTGCGGGAGACGGAGCCCCGGGCACCAAGCTACAGGAGGAGACCCGGGTGCTGAGTAGCTCTTCCCCGGGGATGACCGGCCATGGCCAACAGAAGACGGGGAGGGATGGGTCCCAGCTGCAGGGCACCTGGCAGGGGGCAGAGGGCAAGAGCCCAGGCCATCTGCCTGTCAGAAGCCATTGTGACCCCTGGGCAGAGCCTGCAGTTGGAGCCAGGGCTGATCCTCGGGCCCCACACACCAGGGTTCCAGGACTGGGTGGAGTGAATGAACAGAGATTCTGGAGGTCCCAGGGACAAGGAATCTCCATCAGAGGGGACTGGAAGACATTACCCCAGGACCCAGAAGAGCCTCAGGCAGGCAGAGAGAGGCGGGAGCCCCAGGTTCAGGGAGGTTGGTCCAGACCCTGTGTACACTTTGGGGACGGGGGACACACCGAGGTGAAGGGGAAATAGAGATGGCAGGCAGCAGCAGCATTAAGCTGGGCGCAGTGGTGCACTCCTGTCATACCAGTACTTGGGAAGCTGAGACAGGAAGACCA
>PVLC010045140.1:0-11900 GCA_004027655.1 Graphiurus murinus | reverse complement strand
TCTCTCTCTCTCTCTCTCAAATAAAAATAAAGCTGGGCATGGTGGTGCACGCTTGTACTTGAGAGGCTGAGACTGGAGGATTCAGGTTCACAGCCAGCTTCAGCAACTACTTAGTGAGGCCCTCCACAACTTAGTTAGATCCTGTTTCAAAAAAGAAAAAAAAAAGAAGAAAAAAAAAATAGAGCTGGAGGTGTGTCTCGGAGGTAAAATGCCCCTGAGTTCAATCCCCAGTACTGCAAAAAGTAAAATGATTTGAGGAGGGGCTGACCAGAGTTCAGAGACTGGCACTGATGATTCCTGGTATCCCCTGTAGAAACGGAACATAACTGGGTGGGAACAGCTGGTCCACCCACTCCCAGCCCTGCCGGGCAAGGCTGGATAACCTGCCTCCAACTAGGGTGACGTCCTCGGGCAGGTCCCTGCGGCTCTGAGCTGGGGTTGCGTCATCTGTGAAATGGAGGGTTGAGTAAGGTCTCCTACAAGGGGGAACGTTCTGTGAGTCCAAATTCTCAAGAGAGTCAGACGCCCCACACATGAAGTGAGTGTTTCTGACTCAGAGTTCCTCTCGTGTTGTTAAACTTCCTGTTTATGCGTGTAAAAAGCAAGTCTTTTCTGCTCATTGGCTGACCTAACTGATCTGTTGATTCCCTTGCTTTAAGATTTTCATCCTCTCCCACCTCAGGAGGCTGAGGCAGAAGGATCACAAGTTCAAGGCCACCCTAGGTGACTAAGTGAGACCCTGTCTCAAAATAAGAATTTTTAAAGAGGCTTGGGATGTAGCTCAGAGGTAGAGCACTTGCCTAGCATAAGTGAGGCTCTAGGTTCAGTCCCCAGAACTGGAAAGGAAAAGAGAAGAAGAAAGAAAAAAAATTCTCAAGATGTAAAGCCTTCAATCCCCTCTGTATATTTGAATCTCAACCTTCTTCAGCCAACATGAAAATGGGTTTGTTGTGAAATATAGGGCATTAGAAAATCATCTCTTGGACAAAAATTGTGCCTGCCTAAAGCCGTCTATGATAGTTAAAAAAAAAAAAAATTAGGCAGAAAATCTAAATGTAGGGAATGGCTCAGAATCTTGTGGTGTGGTCACATGAACAAATACTGTGTTGCCATGATTACTACACAACCAACATTGAATGCACGGCATATCTGGAGATTGACTGGGAACTACAAAGGATACAGCTAGCTATGTTTGTCCTGTAGGTGCTTACAATCTGGCCAACTAGAAAACAGGACTAGTAGACATAAAGAATAAAGCAACGTAATGCACTGTGTTGAATGGTGGACAGTCAAGGAGTCTAGAGAAGGTGGGTGGGCCCGGGGAGGATGACAGCCCTGTGTGTGGGCTGGTCACAGCAGAGGGCTTTCCTTGGAAAGGAAGTAGGGCTGAAGACGACGTGAGGTCTTGAAAGAGCAGAAATCCAGGCAACCTCCCCATCAATGGTGGATGAAGCAACTGGAAGTGCCCATGTATTGCCGTTAAGTACCTGTACCCCATCTCCTTGGGGGCGAAGAATATTGAGAAGTCAACAGTGGTCCAGGTAGATTTCATGACAAAACAGAACAGATAATGAGAGCCGGGCATGGTGGCACACACTTGTAATCCCAGCATTTGGGAGGCTGAGACCGGAGGATTCGGGTTCACAGCCAGCCTCAACTACTTAGTGAGGCACCCCACAACTTAGTGAGACCCTGTTTCAAAAAAAAAAAAAAATAGGGATGGGGGTATAGCTCGGAGGTAGAATGCCCCTGAGTTCAATACCCAGTACCGCAAAAAAAAAAAAAAAATAAGAAGAAGAAGAACAGATAATGATCTCTTGTGTTTTCTAGAATTTGAAGGCCCGGGCGCACTGTCCGAAGCACACTTTCCTTTTACTTCTCACCACCAGAGGGGATATGGGAGGGGATATGCAGGCAGGTCTATCTGCACTTTGTAGGTGAGGAAAGCCCCCAGCAGACGGGGCTGGAGCCGCTCCTGGAATACGGATCTCGCAAGGCACCTGCCTCTCAGCCATCACACACTTTGTTCTGCAAGCACTGTGCATTGTGCACACATCTACACACAGGTCACTTCTCACTCCCGACCCTACTCTTTCCTTACTGATGGGGGCGGAGAGGGTGTGGGATCCTTAACAGAAGGGCAGTAAATCTGAAAGCAGAACTTGTTAGTTTTTAAACAAGGACCAGCCAGTTGGACCTCAGAGTGGGTGTTTCCATGCAAATTCCAGTGCTTTCATATTGTTCCACGAACTCAGCCCAGCCAGGAGAGCAAGCGTGGGTCTTTTTTTTTCTTTTTCTTTTTCTGCAGCCAGCTAAAGAGTCTTTGATTAGGTCTAGAGAGGGACTCAATTAGCATCATGGAAACACAGAGCAGATTTCAGAAAGGAAAGGTCAGCGGTGAGCCCTAGCATTTGCTATCAGCCATCTGCCAAGCAGGAAGTGCTACTTAGATCTATTTTTAATCATCTTCCCTAGGCTAGGGCTCCTGGGAGAATGCAGAGGCCAGTGTTATTCCAAGACAAACATTTAATTGCTACCTTTCTATACACATTTTAAAATCGTCTCTGGATACTCAAGACCAACTTACACACAGAGGCCCCGTTCTTAGATTCTGTCATTCTGGCACCTACCCACAAGGTCATCTCTGGAAGGCAGGGCTGGGGACCGCTCCTTGGGGAAATGATCTGAGACAGTCTGGGATATCAACTAGCTCCACATAACTTGATAACCCCTATAACTAGGTCCCATGTCTTTGCTTTGGTTGCAAGTGATAGGGAAGAGGTGGGAACTTAAGTCCAGGAGTACAAGGTCATTCTCCAAAGAAGGGGAACTCAAGAGCAGGTCTTTGCAAAATGTCCTATTCGCTCCCATTTTTATTCCACTCATATTCATCATTTCAGAAAGGTAAATTAAAACCAGTTCATCTGGGCAACAAATCATTTATTACTCAATATGTGGGACGGCTAGAGAAGGGGAGAGGTTTCATTTCAATTCCCAAGGACCGGGCCTACACTGTGGCTGGCCTATCCAAGTGCAGGAACATTTTGTCCACTCGTGTCTCAGTTCAATCCAGCCCAAGAAATGAAACATCTCTGAGCAGTCTGGACCAGGAGTCTGGCACAGCCAGGGCAGATTATGTAGAAACAGAGCCTGGCTCAGCAGCCCCTGGCTTCTCCCGGCCCACACATCCAACACAGAGTTTCCTTGTCTCTTGACACTTATAAACTTGCAGCCTCCAATTTCCACCCTAAGGTAAAGCCTAAGCATATGTACAATTGGGTCCCAGCCAAGCCAAGTTCCATCTGCCAGGAAAGGCTTGGTGTCGGGCAGCTAGCCACCACCCAGCCCTGTCCCACCCAACAGTACTGGGGAGCTGCAGAGCCCACTGTGCCCGCTGACAGAGGGGTCTGCTTGGAGTCTTGTCCACCTCTCCTCCCTCCCTCTTCCCTCCTCTTAGGAGCTTATCTGTCGGTGAGCAGCCAGGGAAAGCTAAGCTGAAAGGGCACCTTGGCTGAGGGATCTCTGCCTAAGGATGTGAAATAGGAGACTGGGTATGTGGGGCAACTTAACACCAGCCTGAGCCTAGTCACAGGGCCAAGGAGGAAGGGACTAAATAGGCAGGCATGTGCTTCACAGGAGTGCTAACTCCCTTGGCGGGGGCAGGGACCCCTCCCCCAGTGGGGGGTGGGGTGGGGACGGACTCTACTCTAGTGAGCTGGGGCACACATGTCCCTGAAAAAATAAAAAAGAAAGAAAAGGGCCACTGCACAGGGTCACTCCCTCTGACCCAGTTGGACCACAAATTAATTAGGGCTTCTGAGTCTTGCTGACTCCTGAGCTCTTCTTGTCTGGTTTCAGGAGAGACAGAGTTAATCAGCAAACAGACTGAGAAAGGATAACTCTGCCCCGCTGAGGGCCACTGGTGCTCTTGCTCCATCCTTTCCTCTGTTCACTAGGGCTTTATGGGCCAGAAAGGCCCTATTAAAAAACAAACGCAGGAGGATGGCAGGTTTGAGGTCAGCCTGAGAGACTTAGTAAGACCCTGTCTCAAAATAAAAAGGGCTGGAGGGATGTAGCTCAGACACAGAGAGCCCCTGGGTTCAATCCCCAGTACCACAACAAAGAAACAGAAGAAATCTAGGGTGCCATGTTTGGTTTGAGTGTAAAGTCCCAAGAATAGAGAGGGCTTCCTGGAGATTTCAGAGGCAGGCAGGCAGCCTGGGAAGGACCAAAAGGTTCTGAGCTGAATTCCTCAGCTTATTCAGAGCAAGAACTAGGTCGTGTGGTAGAGCACTGAAGGGCCTGAACACTGGGCTCAGGTCCGAATTCAAATTCTTGCTTTGCCATTTATCAGCTGGGCTGCACTGGTCAACTCAGTCCAAGCCTCACCCTCTCCATCTGAAAATGGGGACAACAGTACTCTATCTCTTTCTCTGGGTTGGTATGAGGCAAAAGATGTGATTCATATCAGAAGTGTCCAGCACAGCACCTGCCTGGCATCCAGTAAACGTAAAGTGATACTATTTGTATCGTCATTCGAGGGCCTCCAAAGAGCTGTTTCTGTTTTTAAACAAATGTCAGTCATAACCACCTCTGGGTCTTCAGGAAGTTACTATAAGTGGGAAGGGCCAGATAGCAGACAGTAGACAGTGGGGACAGTATATATAGGTATCTTCCAAGTATTGAAAACACTAGGCCTATCCGGGAGTGGTGGTGCACGCTTGTAATCCCACCATTTGGAAGGCTGAGACCAGAGGATCTGGGTTCGCGGCCATCCTCAGCTATCTAATGAGGCACTCCGCAACTTAGTGAGACCCTGTTTAAAAATAAAGACTAAAAAATAGGGCTGGGGGGTATAGCTTGGAGGTAGAATGTGCCTGAGTTCAATCTCCAGTACCGCAAAAAAAAAAAAGAAGAAGAAAACACTAGGCCTAGAGTAATGGCTTCCAAACATTAGCACTAGTTGCATCAGAATAGGGAGAGGCATTGTTGTTAAAAATACAGACTCTCAGCTAGGTGTGGTGGTGCGTGCCTGTAATCCCAGTACTTGGGAGGCTGAAATAGGAGGATCACAGGTTTGAAGCCAACTTCAGGAACTTAGTGAGGCCCTCCACAATTTAGTGAGACTCAAAATAAAAACGGCTGGGGGTGTAGCTTAGAGATAGAATGTCCTGGGTTCAATTCCCAGCACATTTATCTATCTATCTATCTATCTATCTATCTATCTATCTATCATCTACCTATCTGTGTGTGTATGTATGTATGTATGTATATATGTGTGTGTATATATCGATATATATGGATAGACAGGTAGATAAATCCCCAGTAGCACTGGGACTAGGGCAGGGCAAGCCTGAAAGCTAGAACACAAAATTTAGGGAGGCACTCAATCTAAGGTGCTGACTCTGCTTACACGACAATGAGAATAGATATCTCCCTGAACTGTGTGTTCTAGGTGACTAGCTTCCCTTGGCCAGACAGGGCCCAGACTCCCTATCACACTCAGACCTGCTGAATAGGTATGTCTGAGGGTGGAGCCTGTTGATTCCAGATAATTCTGGTGTGCTGTCAGATTTGGGAGCCACTCTGCCCAGGAATCCCTACTTCTCCATGCTGTAACAAGGACTTGGACTTTTCACTTTTGCCTGCAAATATCCAATGGTGGCTAAAAGCAGAGTTCAAGACTTGGCATCTCTGCCTCCATTTTCTATCTGTCTCCTTTGTTCTGAGTCACCGTGGATAAACATCTCATGCGGAGTGGAAGCTACCTCCCAGCAACAGCAACTTTCTTATTGCTGTCAAGGCCCCACCAGACCAATCCTGAAATGATGCAGAAGACCACGCCTGATCCAGATCACCTGCTTTGGTAGCTGTGCAAAACCTCCAGCTATGCAAACCCCCAACCTGTGCCTTCCTTCCCTTTCCCACAAAACCTCAGAGTCATTGCCAGTGCCTGGAAGAAAGGGATAAGGAAGCAAGTGTCCTTGTCTTCCCTGGGTAGCTGCCCTGATTGAAGTTCTTCTCATGCTTTTCATCACTATCTTCTCTGTTTGGTTCTGGGGGCAAGTGGTGGAACCTGACCTGTTGGATCCCCAGAATCCAGCGTCTGGCCTAGGACTCCAGTAATAATGCCAATTTCAATTTCTACTCTCAGGCATGTCCTAAAGGAAGACTACAGAAGTCACTTATTTTTCCCTTCACTTGGCCCTCTCAAACTTCATGGCTACCCCAAACCACCTGAATTCTTCAGTTTGTTCCTTTAAAATAGCAGAAAAAGAGCCGGGCATGGTGGCGCACGCTTGTAATCCCAGCATTCAGGAGGCTGAGACCGGAGGATCCGGGTTCGAAGCCAGCCTCAGCTACCTAGTGAGGCACTCCGCAACTTAGTGAGACGCAGTCTCAAAATAAAGAATAAAAAAATAGGGCTGAGGGTATAGCTCGGAGGTAGAATACCCCTGAGTTCAATCCCCAGTACTGCAAAAAATAAATAAATAAATAAAATAAAATAGCAGAAAAAGTCAGGTGTGGTGATAGCCACCTGTAATCGAGTACTTGGGAGGCTGAGATGGGAGGATAGCAGGTTTGAGGACAGCCTCAGCAAGTAGTAAGAGTCTATCAACCTAGCAAGACCCTGTTTCAAAATAAAAATAAAGTAGGGCTATGAGTATAACTCGGTGGTAGAATGCCCCTGGGTTCAATCCCCATTACCACAAAAATAAAATTAACAGAAAACCTAGAAGGCCAAGGGTGTGGCTCAGTGGAAGAGTGCTTGCACAGCGTGAGCAAGGCCCTGGGTTTAATCCCAGCACTGCAAAAACAATAAAACAGAATGATAGAAAACCTCATAAGTGTAAAGGTGCAATTGCCAGATTTCAGTAATTCAGCAACTCTCACTCGAGAAGAGAGAGAAGTCTGGGGAGACAGTGCCCAGGCCTTGCAAACCTCCAGGCCTCAGGGATCTTCTAAAGGTCCCACTTTATAAGAAGGCTACAAGTTATGGCTGCTTGTAGTTTGCCAATGATTAACCTGCTTGCTGGTTAGCTGAAGGCTCCACCAGGGAGAGACCAGCCTGGTTATTAATTATGAGCAGCATTAATTATAAATAGCACATTATCAGTGTTTATTAACTGCTATACAATATCAACAACAATGCTTAAGGATATACTGTTTATAGAAGCTAGAAAGAACCTGATTTTCCAAAACAGGCCATGTTATATTCTCACCCAATATTAAATCCCATCACTTCCTTGCTTAAAACCTTTTCAGGCTCCCCACGTACACAGAATCCAGTCTCAACCCCTCATCCTGGCTTTCTGTGCCCACATGACCTGCCCCTGACCTCCTGCTTCCCTCAAACACACCCTTCTCTGTCGGTCCCCTGGTTTGGATCTCCTCCGTGATGCTTTCTACTTGGAATGGGCTCCTCTTTCTTATTGACTCAGTGAATGCTCATTCTCCTCCTTGCCCTCATAGTAAACTGAACAATCACCTCCCCAGTTGGGGTGGTCTGTGTCTCACCCCAGCTTATAAAAGTCTAACTTGTCAGCTTTCCCCACTAGATCATAAGCTACCCAAGGGCAGGAACTTTGCTGTATCCATCTCTGTATCTTCAGTACCTCACAGGGTGGTATTCAATATGTGATGAATGATCAGGGAGGTTGTCCAACACCACACTGAAAATTTAGTGCAAAGCCAGGCCTGGCAGACACGGCTTGATCCCTTCTCATTCAGGGCTTTGAAGATGGTGCCACTAATTCTTCTTCAGCAAGGCCTCACATTGTTTTCCCATCAGTGATGAGATTGTAGGAAAGTATGTGCACAGTCTGGCTTGGTGGCCCAGCAGCCTATGGTGGGAACCTGTGGGTGCTAAATGGCTGAGGTTGAAGTCTGGCCCATGGAATGGAATTCTCCGTGCAGCTAACTGACACCAGAGTGTCGATTACACCTTGTCAATTAGCAAGGTGCCTCAACCCATAAGCTATCCCTACCAAATGTAGCCACCATGCTGATTTGGGATTCCTCTGGAAATCACACAAACCCATTTTTCCAACTCACACTTCACAACAGCCATTTCGCTCATCTAGCCCAGGAGTTAGCAGGGCTTGTAAGCCCAGGCACAAATTGGGCCTCTCACCTGTTTTGTAAATAAAACTCAATGGAACAAAGCCATGCTCATTTGATTATGGTTCTCTGTGGCTGCAGAACTTTGGAGCTGAGACTCTATGCTTGGCAAAGCCTAACACTCACTATCTATCCTTTACAGAAAAAGCTTGGCTGACCCTTGGATCTCACCCAAATAACAGGGAGTTGCAACTCCACCAACAGTCCCTCCCTCCTACCATGGGACCGGCTGCCCTGCTCTGGAAGTTAGTGAACCGACTGGCTTTTGAATGAAGTCATTTCTTTTTTTTTAGCACTGGTTACAGGCCTGGGGTCCAGGAGATTTTTGCCTGACAGAGACACAGAGCGGTACCTAGCACGTGGCCTGGTACCTAATGGTGCCCAATAAATGTTTACTGAATAAATAAGCAAAAGGCATGGGAAGTCAGCCAGTCTTGTCTCCCTCCTGTCAGTTGCAAGGTGACCAGTCACACAGGTGGCTGGCAGCAGCCTGGTGACCTAGATGTGTCAGGCCTTATCTTATCGGCTTTCCTCCTTCCTCCCTACTTACCCAGCACCTACCCCCACAATGCCTAGGGCAGACTGGCCTGTTGTTTTTATAGAGAAGGAGACAGACAGGGAGGAGCTTTCCTCCCCCACAGATATATTTTGCTTTTCTTTCTCCTCCAGAGGGGAGGATGGGGAAACATGGGGATCCCCGAGAAGTCTGGTTTCACTGGCTTCCCCTCCTCAGGTTTCTGGGTGTATCTGCCCAGGATGAATTTCTGAAGGCCTGCTTGGAGCCCTACCTGGTTGGCACATGTGGCATCTAAAGGAAAGGGGCCAGCTGTGGGTGAAGTTGGGCGGCTTTTAGAAGGCCCAGCATGTAAACAAAGCAGCCACCACCCAGGCGAGAGAGGCCTGGCTGGGGAGGGCGGTCATTCCTCCAACAACATGTGAGAGCAGCAGCCAGCATTACCAGGCTGGGCTAGCTCAGCTGACACTACAGGACAGGGCAGGCGCCTCTCAGGAAAAGCAGGCAATCTGAATGGAAAGCGATATGGAAATGTTGGTTTCTCAGCTGCCCAGGTAACCCTGGGATGGGGGCTCCCTTTCTGTGCCTGCAGTAACTAAAGTGTACTGAGTACAAGCTCAGTGAGGGCCAGGCCCACCTCAGTCTGCCATTGCGTCCCCCATGTCTGACAGCTAGGAGGAGTCCACTGAGTGGGGAAGCCATGAGAGCACAGGGGACCTCACCCTGGCTCTTACATTCTGCCAAGGAAATGCTTTCGGGCCCCCTCATCCATCTGCTGGGTTTGCTCTCAATGGAGCCAATCCTAAAGGGGGGGGACTGCTGGGCCCCCTAAAGGCGGATAATTTCCTTTTGATGATTGTAAATTGCCCCTTTGAATATCCAAGGGTGACAGTGAGAAGAGGGTAAGGGGGGAGGGGACCCCAGCACCACCTGCTCTGCCTTTCGACATCACTGTGGTTGGAAGGGAGGGAGTTTATGGACGATTATATGTTGCTGTTGTTTTTAGCAGCAGCTGGCGGAGCCATCTCCTCCTCTCTTCCTCTCCTCCCCCTCTGGCTCTGACTCACTGTCCAGCCACCAGCCACAGGCCAGGAAAGGGAGGAGGGGAGGGAAGCCCAGAGCTTGGCAGCCCTGACCCCACAGATAATACTCTGGGTCACCAGGTCAAACCCTCCCCTTGGGAGCTTTGCTAAGGGCTTTGGGGACAAAGGTATCAGAGACTGGGATTTTTTTTTTCTTTTCTTTTTTTTTTTTAAGATAAAGAAAATGGCTCCTTTCAAAAGAATCCCACCCTGCCCCCACCCTGAAGCCTCACAGAGTGAAGCAAACTGACAAGCCATTCCCAGCCCCTCTCCAACACCAGGCCTAGGAGCCCTCTTCCAGCTGCCCACTGCTGTTGACACTGTGGATTGGGGTCTTTGTAACCAGCTGACATGTGGGTCAGACGCAAAAAACGAACCACCTGACAGATTAGAAGAGAAGGGCTAGAGGCAGATTTTTCCATTTAAATTCTGGAGAGGCTACACGGCTGCTTGCAGGTAAGACCCCAGAGAGCATCAGCAGAAGGTGCTGCTGATGTTATTTAATTACTTCCAGGGACCTGCGGGTCCCCTTGGAATTATAAGGAACAAGAGACTTGATGATTATGGAGGACAACGGTACGACTAACGGGTGATGGCTAAGACTTGTAAGAAAGGGAGAGAGGGCAGCCGGGCGTGGTGGAGCACGCTTGTAATCCCAGCTTTCGGGAGGCTGAGACTGGAGGATCCGGGTTCGTGGCCAGCCTCAGCTACCTAGTGAGGCACTCTGCAACTTAGTGAGACTCGGTTTCAAAATAAAGAATAAAAAAAATAGGGCTGGGGGTATAGCTTGGAGGTAGAATGCCCCCGAGTTCAATCCTCAGTACCGCAAAAAAAAAAAAAGAAAGGGAGAGGGGTGAATATGCCTGGGTGCTGACCCTGGTTATACTTGAGTGCCACTTTCCATGTGGTTTTGCTTAGTGAATATTCACAGAACAGCAGCTACTCACATTTATTGAGCCTTTACTGGATGTCGCACACTGTCAGCACCATACACGGACTACCTCGTCTAATTTCCACAAAAGTCATCAAGTGTCTGAGAGTCGTAGTCCCACTTTGCCAATGCAACACAGAGAAGTGACTTGATGTGCAGAGCTCCCAAGTGAAAAGGTCAGGGTCTGAGCGCAGGCAGCCTGGCTCCGAGGTTACGCTGTCAACCCGCTAGGTTATGCTGCCTTGTATCATCTGATGTGACTTCATTAGAATCAGAGGATGGGTGTAGAAGGAACTTGAAGGAGTCTAATCTTTTGCACTCATTTGGATGGATGAAGAAAAAGGAGAGCTGGAGAGGTAAACAGGCTCCCAAGATCACAAAGCATGGTGTGTTCATCCCCCCAGCTGCCAGCCTCTCCCAGGGCTGCCTCCAGCACTTAACAGGCACCTGTTATGTGCACGATAGTGATGGGGTATGATGGGGAGGAGGCAGCAAAGGACAAAACCAAGAGACAACCCTCTGTTTGTCTCTCTGGGCCTGGGTTTCCTGAATCTGTAAAATGAGTTGAACCAGAATGCCCAGGATCAAAGATACCTCCAGATTTAAAGTTCTGAGAGTCCATGACTCCAGGACATTTAGAATCTTGTTAGGAAACAGGACAATTAAACATTAAAAGTGCATGTAACCGCAGACCATACTACAAGGCAGTCATTAGTTCCAAAGAGAACAACCAGGCATGGGTTCAGAGAAGGGAAGGATCCTCCAGACTAGGAAGACTTCCTAGAAAATACTTGAGCGGGTCATCAAGAATGGGTGGGAATTAAGTAGAGAGAAAAGGAGGAAGAGTCTCCAAGCAAGGGAAATGACAGGAAAGGAGAAAGGGTCAGGTTATATTACTAAGAAAGACCATAAAATAGCCAATGCCAAAAAGACCTAAGGAGGCCACCATGTCATATAAAGGGCATGGACAGATCTAGATCTGAGCTTGTGGCCTTCTTGGTAACCTTGGCCTTAGGCAAGTCACTAAGTCCTTACCTTGAAGAAGTAGGTGATAGAATAAGTAATGTCTGGAAGAGTTCCTACCACCCAGTAGATTTTCAAATAGTAGTTAATAAGCCAGGTGTGGTGGCACACACTTGTAATCCCAGTACTTGGGAGGCTGAGACAGGAAGATCCAGGCTCATGGCCAGCCTCAGTTACTTAGTGAGGCCCTCTGCAACTTAGTGAGACCCCGTTTCAAAATAAAGAATAA
>PVLC010045139.1:0-11875 GCA_004027655.1 Graphiurus murinus | reverse complement strand
GGATTTAGAGGTGTTACAAGGGTGACTAGTGGTATTATATGGTGAAGGCTGGGTGATAGATGAGAAGCCAAAGTGATGAGTGCAGAGAGAGGGTAAAGTAGAGGATATGATCTAGTAGAATAAGGGTTTGAGTATAGTGGGGTAATATATGGTGGAGGTTAGAGATAGTGAATATGCAGGGAAATTCTAGCATATTTAGGTATTTAGTTGTTGTGATATAAAATGGATTTAATGTAAGAAAAAGAGAAGAAAGAAAAAAGAAAAAAAAATTTGAAGAAAAGAGAGTAGATAGGAAGGAGTGGGGGAATCTAGTACAAGTGATGGGAAGAGAGCAAACAAAAAATCAGAATCAAACAACAACAATAACAACAACATCAACAACAATGACAAAAAGAAAAGAAAAACACAATCCTGCAAATATACAAGTACAGAACAGACTTGGCTTCTGCATTCTTCCTGGGTCTGCGTGTATATTTTCAGCTGTTTAATGTCTGCTCACTATAGTAGGTTTTCGTACATGTTCCAGTGGTTAGGACCCTGACCTGATGTCTTTCTTTGTCTGTGCAGGCACCAAGTGCTGCTGGGGACTGTCCCAGGCACACTTGAGTCTTTGAGCTCTGTTGGGAGCGGCAAAAGCAGTCACACCCAAAAGATGGTGCCTGGAGGAAGTACCTACCTGCAGTAAACAACTCCTAATACGTGTTGTTGCTTGATAGCAATGCTAGCTGGTGAGCAGGCTTAGTTTCCTGGCCAATTAGAGTACAGATACATGCCTGATCCTGATTGGTCAATGACAGAAATATAAGCGACGGGTTCTTGGGGGACGGGGCCGGACCATTTTATCTGAAGACCTGTGAACAAGAGAATCCTGAGTAAAGCTTCATGCAGAAGGAACCTGTTGTTGTGCTTTTCTCCGCAGGTCGGGTAGCAGCGCGCGGCAGAGCTCTCCACAGGGCAGGTCCCTGTGTCACTCTCTGACTATGCAGGTGGCCGGCATCACTGGAGCTGGACCCAGTGTAAGCCCTGGGTCCATGGTTTTCACAGGCCCTGTGCTTGCATCTCTCTGTCTACACAGGTGGCAGGTGTCTAGTGTATTCTTGGAGTGTTCTTTAGTAGTCCCATAATGACTCTGTGCCCTGCAAGCTCTGGGCCTCTCCCTTGTCTCTGTTCTAACCCAACCACTACAGGGGTGGGCTGCTAGTCTCAAACCTCCAGGGTCTATGTTTGCCAGGAGACCTTGTGGCCACACTGCTCTGGGTCTGGAAGGAGAGGTGAGCTGAGCTGAGCTGAGCTGAGCTGCTGTTGCTGCTGCTTCTGCTGCTGCTGCTGCTGCTGCTGCTGCTGCTGCTGCAGGGTCCAGTGGTGCATTTAGATCTCTGTTGAATTTGTAGCAGGATGTCTCCTGCTTAAGATGGTGGGGCCGGTGGTCGGCGCCTATCTCCCGGCATGGTATGGGTCCACCTGTGCCAAGTGGGCCTGCTGGTTTAATGTGGGTCGTTCAGTGAGGCGCGGGTCCACTGATGCCAGTCAGGACTGTGTGTTTGGCTGGGACCGCAGGTGCCACGCAGGTTCCCTGGTGCCACAGATCAGCAGCTGCCGCCCAGGTCTGCCTGTGCGGCCCCGCTGAGCAGCCTGTGCGTGACTCCTGGGAGATTTTGATCTTCCCTGCTTCGACTTCTGATTTTTGCTTTGTTCAATTTTTCACTGTTTTTTTTTTTTTTTTTCTTTTTTTCTCCTATCAAGAAGCTGCTCTCACTGCATTTGCATTTCGAGTTTTACAGCGGCTGAGATTTGCAGCTTCTTTCAGTCATCATCTTTGAGAAACCTCTTTAAATTTTTTAAGAGAAAATCTCTTTTGCTGCACTGGAAGCTTTTAAGGTTTTTCTTGTTGGTAACCACTAATCTGTCTTCGATTTCTATTTTATCTCTCTCTCTCTCTCTCTTTTTTTCTTTGCGGTACTGGGGATTGAGCTCAGGGGCATTCTACCTCCAAGCTACACCCCCAGCCCTATTTTTTATTCTTTATTTTGAAACAGGGTCTCACTAAGTTGCAGAGTGCCTCACTAAGTAGCTGAGGCTGGCTGCCAACCCGGATCCTCCAGTGGTCTCAGCCTCCCGAATGCTGGGATTACAAGGTGCGCCACTACGCCTGGCTTAGAAGATTTTTTAAAATAGAAAGCAATGCAAGCAAGAAGATATGGAACAACTTTTTTAAGTACTAGAAGGAAAAGACTGTCACTGAATAACTCTATATCTGATGAAAATATCTTTCAAAACTAGAGTCAAAGTTGCTCTGACTCATGTATTTTCCCCATTGTTCACTCTTAATACAGTGCTTTCTGATCTACTAAACTGAGTCACCTTGTGAAATCTCTGCCCTATATTTTTCTTTAAAAGATGAAGCTCCTCCTGACTCAATTCATTGTTCTCAATCCTTATGCACATCATGGGATGTGGAATAGGACCAAAGATTTGTACTTTTAATATTCCCTTAGATGATTCTTTATAATATTGAAACTTTTTAGGTGTTAATCAGGATCCAGGGGTGGCTGTCTGATCCACTAAAGGATAAATAAAAAATATATTGAAGAAAAAGGGTTTGCCTCTGGATAGAAGCCCTGTTCAAAACATTTTGGTTTCAGATTACTACCTTCCCCCTTCCTTTTAACCCAACAAAACTTACTTATAAAGCTACTTCCTGAGCTGTCTCTAAACAGGGATTATGGCAGCAGGGAGTTTAATTTCAGAAACTCTTTCTGAAACTTAATCATTCCCTAATTTAATAGCTCTTTGGGTTGCTTCTAATGATCTAGGAGCAGCTTGTCCCTTTCAATGGCTCTGGCCCTTTTTGATCCCAGAGTAAGTTAGAAGAATCTTTAGAGGGGTTGTGATTATATGACTGTCAGGAACACAGTACATGGAAGGTAGTAATCATAGCCAAGCCTTGTGGAGACCCACAGAATAGCCACTGAGCTCTCAAAGCCGGGTTATGAAACTTTCTGAAGCAGGAGAACACCACCCCAATGGTCTCAGCAATGTCTCCAAAGGAGAGGTAGGAAAGAGTGGGTGGAGGGGTGTGGATGAGTGCTAAGGTGGCTTAAGGGCAGGACTTATTAAGTGAGATCAGGGGAGAGATTCTGTGCATTGTATAACCCACTGATTTTCTACAGCTAAACTAATATTTAGCAAAATACAAAATAAAGATTTAAGATAGAGACTTGAAAATTGAAAAGTGGCAGAATCAGAGCTAGACAAAACAGCACAGGATGGTAACGAGCTCCATGTCTCACCTGGTGAATGGAGAGCCGCAGCAGTGCCAGTGGCACCATTTTGGCCAGGCGACACCAGAGTTGCTGGCAGCCAGCGCCAGGGCTCCCAGAGACCTTCAGGAAGAAACTGTGGCTTGTTGTGAGGTTGGTAACTACAGACGAACAACAAAAGTGGTCAACATTTCCCTCCACGCATATCTTCTCTTAATCCTGATTGGCAAAGATCAGTTTTTACTGCTCATCTCTAGCATAGATCAGTTGGATGCTAAAATCAGTTGATTTTGAAATGAGTAAGGAAAGAAAGAATGAAATGACCGAGGGAGACTGAGAGAGTTTGAGGGACAGTAATTTATGTTTAGTATGTGAGCAAGATAATTGTTGGTTGGATAAAGTGCCATTCTGAATTGTGGGAAGAGCCAGAAAATATTTTTTTACTTTTAAATGATAAATTGGATATCTACAACATAACTTCAAGGAACACTGCCAAAGAAATATTCTATTCTCCCAATCAAGTACCTTTTTAATGAAAAATAAAACTCAATGTGTCCAGAGAATGAAGACAAACCAAAGTCTGAGAGAAAACATTTGTAAACAGCATATCTGATAAGGGAGCACACTGCAGCTTAGATTTACGTCTTCCCCAGAGGTGTGTGTTGAGGATGTGATCCCTAGAGTGGCATTAGTGGGAGGTGGTGTAGCCTCAAAGAAGTGAAGCCTAGAGGAGGCCTTTGGGTCAATGGGGTGCCCTTGAGGGGGACTGTGGGGCTCTGGCCTCTTCTTCAATTTCTTTTTGCTTCTCAGAGATGAGGTGAGTAGTTCTGCTCTGGTGTGCTCTGACCCCAATGTGCTACCTTGCCACAGGCCTAGAGCAACAGGCTAATTGATCATTAAGTGGAACCTCAACAACCATGAGACAAAGTAAACCCTTTCTCTTTGTAAGTTGATTATCTCTGGCATTTCATTATAGTGACAGAAATCTGACTAATATAACTGGTTCTCCAGAATATACAATGAACTCTTAAAACTCAACAGTAGGAACACGAACAACTCAATTAAAAAATGAGCAAAAGACCTGAACATATATCATGTCAAAGAAAATATACAGATGGCAAATAAACATATAAGAATATGCACAATATCTTTTGTCATTAGGGAAATGCAAATCAAAACAATGTGATGCCACTGCATACCTATTCAAGTGGCCAAAGTCTGAAACACAGCTATTCCCAAATGCTGGCAAGGATTTCTCATTCTCTACTTGTAGGAGTATAAAACAGCACCTCAGAAGATAGCTTGGCAGTTTCTTAAAAACTAAATGTACTAATTACCATTTAATCTAGCAAAGTTTGGCATTAGGTTTAGGGTTAAGTTTAGGGGTTAGGATTAGTTTTAGGATCAGGGGCTATGGTTATGGTTAAGGGGAGAGGTATGTATAGGATCAGGTTGGGAGTCAAGAGGTTAGTTTCAGGGTTAGGGTTTTGTTAAAAAGTTAAGGGTCAAGGTCAAGGTTTGGGTCAAGAGGTTATGGTTAGCGTTAGGATTTAGGGTTAGGTTTGAGTTTGGGATTGGGATTCATGTTAGGGTTTCAATTTGGCTTGGAGTTAAGGTTACGGAAAGGAGCTGGAGTAGGGTTAGGATTAGGGTTAGCAGTTAGGGTTATTGTTAGAGGTAGGATTTGTTAGGGTAGTATTAGGGACTGGTTACAATAGGCTATAGGGGCCAGGCATGATGTTGCACACTTTAATCCCAGTTGGCTGGGACAGGAGTATTTCAGGTTCATGGCCAGCCTCAGCTACTTAGTGAGTCCCCCCTCAGTGAGAACTTAGGGGTGTATCTCAGAGGTAGAATTCCTCTGAGTTCAATCCCCAGTACTGAAAAGAAAAAGAGAAAAGAAAAAAGAATAATATATGGGGACTTAGGGTTAGGAGTAGGTGTAGGGGCTGTGTTAAGCATAAAAGTAAGTTACAGGGAGTGTTAAGATTAGTGTCAGGGTTAGTGTTAGGGATAGCATTAGAGTTTTACACTCAGTTGCAGGGTCAAGGATTAGTTTTAGGTTAAAATTGGGGTGTGGGGCACCCTTAAGTGTTGGGGAAGTGTTAGGTAGAGGAATATTGTTATGGTTTAGGGTTAATGTTTATGTTTAGGATTAGGGTTGTGGCTGGGATTGGGGTAGGGTTAGGGTTTGGATTAGGGATAGGGTTAGTTGTTAAGGTCGGTTCTTAGGATTAGGATTACCATTTTGTTTTGGATGATGCTAAAATGCTGAAATTTGGTTTGGGTTTTGGATTAGGGTTAGGGTTTGGGTTATGTTTAGGGTTAAGTTGGATTAAGGTTGTGGTTGGGTTTAAGGTTAGGTTAGGGTTAGGGTCAAGGTCAGTGTCAGGGTTAGGGTTAGCTTGTAGGGTTAGGGTATGTTTGTGAGGTAGGGTTAGGGTTACATTTAGGGTTAGAGCTCTTTTGGGTTGGGGTTAGGTTTAGCATTAGCATTAGTTTTATTTATAGGGTTATGTTATGGTTAGGATTAGAGTTAAGTTCGGGGTTAGTTAAATTTTGCTATTTGAGTTGTGGTTGTGAATTAGGGTTAGGGTTAGGTTTGAGTTAGGGTTAGAGTTAAGATTGGCATTAAGGTAAAGTTTAAGGTTATAGTTAGGTTTTACTATTAGAGTTAGGGTTCAACTAAGGTTTTAGGGTTAGGATTTTGGGGGGTTTGGGTTATGGTCATGGTTAGGGTTAGAATTAGGTTTAGGGTTAGAGTTAGGGTTTAATTATTATATTTAGTTTGATTTGGGTTAAGGTAAATGCCAGGTTTAGGGTTATATTAAAGATTGGGATTAGTGTAAGGTTTCAGGGTTAGGATTAGAGTTAGGTTTGTATTAGGGTTAGGGTTAGGATTAGCGTTAAGTTTCAATTTCCGGTTTTGGGTAGGTTTAGGGTTATGGATAAGATTAGTGTTAGGTTAGGGTTAGGTATAGAGTTACTTTTTAGTGTTAATGTTAGAGTTAGGGTTAGTGATTCTAGTTAGGATTAGGTTTAGAATTATGTTTAAGGTTATGTTTAACATTAGAATTAGGTTTTAGTGTTAATTTTGGGTTAGGGTTAGGGTTAGGTTTAGGATAGGGGTTATAGTTAGGTTTTAGGATTGGGGTTAGAGTTAGTTTCAGGTTAGATTTAAGGGTATATATAATTCAGTTTTGGTGTTAGGGTTAGGGTTTGGATTAGGGTTATGGTACGGTTTAGGTTAGGATTAGGTTTTGGATTATGTTAGATTTAGAGTTAGGTTTAATTGTTATGGTTAGGTTTAGTTTGAGGTTTTGGTTAAGGTTTAGAGGTAGGATTAGGGTTAGTGTTAGTTTTTAGGGTTAGGGTGTAGGTTGAGATTAGTTTTAGGTGGTATGTTTAGATTAGGGTTAGGGTTTGCTGTAGAGTAGATTTTAGGATTACGATTAGGTTAGGTTTAGGGTTATGTTTTATGGTTTTAGGTGTAGTTATAAATTAGGGTTAGGGTTAGGTTTGTGTTATGGTTATGTTTGTGTTATGGTTAGGGTTAGGTTTAATGTTAGTCTTAGGGTTATGATTAGTGTTAGGTTTTAGTGTTACTATTAGAGTTGCATTAGTGTTAGGGTTAGAGTTAGATTTTAGTGTTGGGGTTTGGTTTAGGGATAGATTTAGTTTTTAGATTCAGTGTTTTGTTGTGAATTTTGGTTAAGTTTACAGTTTGAGTTAAGATTACGGCTAGGGTTGGGTTTGGTTTAGTCTTGTGGTTATGTAAGAGGTAGGTTTTGGTCTAAGGATTAGACTTAGGGTTAGTGTTAGATTTGCTTTTGGTTAGGATTAAGGTTAAAGTTCAGTTAAGTTTAGAATTAGAGTTAGGTTTTAGTATTAGGTTTGAGGTTATATTAGGTTCTAGGTTAGGATTAGCATTAGGGTCAGCCTTTACTAATGTTTTATGGTTTGAGTTGTGGTTATCAGTTATGGTTTTGGTTAGGGTTAGGATTACTGTTAGGGTTATGGTTGGGTTAGGGTTAGGGTTAGATTATTTTTAGGGTTAGGATTATGGTTAGGGCTAGTTGTGGTTATCAGGTTGTTGGTTAGGGTTAGGGTTAGGATTAGTATTATTGTTAGGCTTATGGTTTGGGTTTAGTTTTTGGTTAGAGTTAGCTTAAAGTTAGGTTTAGGAATAGAGTTAAGGTTTCTTGTTAGGGTTAGTGTTTAGGTTTAAGTAGAGTTAGGTTTTAGGGTTAGTTTTAGAGTTAGGGTTAGGTTTTACTGTTAGGCTTTTAGGGTTAGGTTTTGGGTCATTTTTAGGGTTATTTTGATTTTGTTTATGGTCAGAGTTAGTATTAGTTTAGGGTTGGGGATAGATTTAGGTTTTAGATTTAGGGTTGTGGTTGTTAGTTTAGGGTTAGTGTGAAGATTTAGGGTTGGGGTTTGGATTCAGTTATATTTAGGTCTAAGGTTAGGATTCGAGTTATATTTTATTGTTAGAATTGTGTTTGTTATTTAAAATTAGGGTTAGGATTATGTTTAGAGATTAGGGTTAGGGTTTTGTCTAGGTTCAGGTTTATGTTTTATGATTTGAGTGTGGTTGTCAATTAGGGTTAGGTTACGGTCAGGATTAGCCTTAAAATTGTGTTAGGAATAAAGTTAGGATTATCCTTAGGTTAGGGTTAGAGTTAGGTTCTAGTGTTACACTTAGGGGTAGCATTAGGTTTAGGGTTAGGGTTATGGTTATGGTTAGGGTTAGGGTTAAGTAGGTTTAGATTTAGATATTTCAGGTTAGGGTTGTGCTTGTGAGTTTATCTTAGGGTTATGGTTAGGATTAGGATTAGGGTTGTGTTAGTTTGGGTTAGTGTTAGGGTTTGAGTTAGCTTATATGGTTTGGATTGTGTTTGTTAGTTTTAGCTTTATGGTTAGAATTATAATTAGAATTAAGGTTAGGTTTCAGGGTTAATATTAGTGTTAGAGTTAGTTTTAAATGTAAGGTTAGAGTTATGGTTTGGTTTAGCTTTTATTTAGTTAGGGTTAAGGTTAGATTTAGATTTTATGGTAGGGTTGTGGTTTGGAATTTGGATTAGGATTAGAGATAGGGTTATGTTTAGAAATAGCATTAGGGTTAAGTTTTAGGGTTAGGATTCAGGTTGAGTTATGTTTCAGTGTTAGTGTTGTGTTAGGGTTAGGTTTAGGGTTTTGGTTAGGGTTAATTTTATTTTTTAGGATTAGGATTATGGTTAGGGTTTGACTTAGGTTTTAGGGTTAGGGTTATGTTTTAGGTTTAGGGTTCACATTTAGATTAGTATTAGTTTTTAGTGTTAGAGTTAGGTTTAGGGTTAAGTTTTTGGATTAGGGTTAGAATTGTGTTAGATTCTAAGGTTAGGATTATTGTTATGCTTAGAGTTAGGATGAGAATTAGGTTTTAGGGTTATGATTAATGTTAGGGTTAGATAAATATTAGGGTTTGTTGGATAGAAGTAGCTTTAGCATTAGAGTTAGGATTAGGGTTAGAGTTAAGTTTTAGGTTTAGGATTAGGATTAGAGTTAGGGTTAAGGTTAGCATTATATTTTAGCATTAGTGTTAGGAATAGATTTAGGTTAAGGATTATTTTAAGTTTAGAGTATCTTGGGATTATGGTTAGGGTTAATTTTAGAGTTAGGATTAGGGTTAAGGTTGGAAATAGAATTTAGAATTTTTTTTAGGTTTTATTGTTAGAGTTTTGTTTAGGTTTAGAGTTAGTTTTTATGGCTAGATTTATGTATAGAATTAGAGTTAAGGTTTAGTTTGGAGTTCCAGTGGAGTTAGATTTATGGTTAAGTGTTTAGGGGTTCTGGTCAGGAATTCTGTTTAGGTTATAGTTACTTTGAGTGGTGTTAGGGTGAGCGTTAGTTTTAAGAATAGAGATAGGGTTAGTTTTATGTTTGGGATTAGAATTAGCTTTAAGGATCATTGTTTGGGTTAAAGTAAGGGTGTTAGATTTAGTGTTACTGTTAGGAATCAGTGATAGGATTAGTTTTGTTTTAAGTTGAGTATCAAAGGTTAAGTGTTAGAGTTAAGGACAGGGATATAAGTATTTTTATGGCTTGGTTTTAGGGTAGGATTAGTAGTTAATGTTAGGGTTTGGTTATTATTAGAATTAGGAATGGCGTTAGTGTTAGGTTTAAGGTTTAGTTCAATTTAGTTTGATTGTTTTAGAGTTTTAAGGTTTAGGGTTAGGTTTTAAGAATAGGATTGCAGTTAAGGTTAGAGTTAGAGTTCGCTTTTAGGATTTGCATTAGAATTAAAGTTAGGGTTAGTGTTAGAGTTATGATTAGGGTTTTGGTTATGGTTGCAGTTGGGATTAGATTTATAGGTAGTTGCAAGGTAGAGTTAGTGGTTAAGGTCAGGGATTATTTTCAGGGTTAGGATTAGTTTGATTGAGGTTAAGGTTAAGGTTAGTGTTTAGTTTTAGGGTAAGTTTTGCGTTTGTGGTTGGAGTTAGTAGTAAGGTTTAGTGTTATGTTTAAGGCTAGGGGTATGAGTATTAGGTTTAAGGTTATAGTTTGGCTTAAGGCTAGATTATAGTTTGTGTTTAGGGTTAATTTTGATATTATGGTTAGGGTTATATTTAGGTTTGGTCTTGGGCTTGTGTTTACCTTTAGGTTTAAGGTGTTTTGGAGGGCTTTGTGACAGGATTTGGATTAGCATTACTGTAGTGTTTGGGTTTGAGTTTGGGGTTAGGGATAGGATTAAGGCTGGGGTTAGTTTTAGAGCTAGGGTCAAGGTTAATTTTAGGTTATGAATATGACATATTGGTAGGGTTAGGTGCAATGCCATGCTTATGGTTAGGTTAGGGTTAGAGTTAGGTCTGTGGTTGGATTTTGTTTCAGAGTTAGGGTTCAAGGGTTAAAGGTAAATGTCAGGGTTAGATTTTGAGTTGTGGTTGTGGTAGGGTTAGGGTTATAGTTAGGATTATTTTTGTGATTGTGGTTAGGGTTAGGGTTGGGGTTGGTTTATGATTTTGGTTTGAGATTTGGTTTATGGTTTGGGGTTGAGGTTAGAGTTGTGATTGGTATTGGGTTGGTGTCAGGGTTCTGATTAAGAATAACAGTAATTTTATGTGTTAGTGTTATTGGTTGGAATAATAAAGTTAGGAATTTTGTTTTTGGTTTGAGTTTGGGTTAGGGTACTTTTTTAGGTTAGGATTAGGAGTTAGAGTTGGGGTAGTTTTAGGGATAAGTTTACATGTTGTATCAGGGTAATGTAGGGTGAGTGTGTGGGTGAGGATGAGGGTGTGAGTTGGTTCGGTTTTAGGTTTTGGATGTGTTGGATTCGTATGTATTTAGGATTAGGGTTTGCTTTGATAGGGTTTTGTTTGGGTTAGTATTAGAAGTAATTGTAGGTTTAGGGGAATGTGTATGTGTAGGATTGGTGGTAGGTTAGTAGAGTGTTTGTGGTTGAGATAGGGGTAAAGTTATGACTAGATTTATGTTTAGCATTAAGATTTTTGTTTTAGGGTTAGAAGGTCAGATTTGATATAGGGTTTTGTGTAGTTTTACATGTAGGGGCAGTGTAGGGTAGAGGTAGGATTAGTTTTAGGGTTTGGGTTTAATGTTAGGGTTAGATATTGCATTCAGAATTAGGGCTTAGGATTAGATTTAAGGTTAGGATTAGCATTAGTTGTTTTGAGGTTGTTATTCGTTGTTCTGAGAGTTATTAGTTGTTTTGAGGCTTGGGATTAGTGTTAGGGTTGTAGTTGTGGTTGGAATTTGAGTTAGTTTTAAGGGTAGGTATATGAGTATGGATAAGGGTTAGAGTCAGGGTTTAAGGTTAGGCTTCCGGCTGCTTTGATTTGGTGGCTAGGGATAAGGTTAAGGCTAGGTAAAATTAATTGTTTTGAGGGTTGGGGTTAGTGTTGGGTTGTAGTTGTGGTTGGAATTTGAGTTAGGTTTAAGGGTAGGTGTATGAGTATGGGTAAGGGTTAGAGTCAGGGTTTAAGGTTAGGTTTTGGGCAACTTGAATTTGGTGGATTGGGATAGAGTTAAGGCTAGTTTAAATGTTAGGATTAGTTTTAGCTTAATTATTAGGATTATTTTTAAGGTTGGATTTGTTTTGGGTTTATGGCTAGTTTTTGGGTTAGGTTTGGGTTGAGTATCTGCTGTGGTAATGATTAGGATTAGTGTTTTGGATTAGGGTTAGTGTTGTGTTATGATTAGGTTTAAGTTTATTGTTAGGTTTTATGGTCATGTTAGGGTTAGGGCTTGAGCTGCAGTTGGAATTGGGTTTGGGGATAGATTTGGGTTTAAGGTAGTGTTTTGTGTTCAGTTATGGTTAGGGTATATTTAAGATTTAGTGTTTTGGCTAGCTACACAGACCATCATTGTCCATTTGCGCCACCAGCCATCAGAACAAGAACAGGCCGAACTGCAGGGAGACAGATTGGACAAGAAAACTTGCAAGAACAGCAAAGATATAAATCGATGAACAGGGAAACCATGGGAAGGAGAAACAACAAAGAAACAATGAGCCACCACAACCCCTCAATAACAGATCTCACCAACCCAGAATGGCAGAGACTACCAGAAGAACAATTCAGAGCTTTAATACTAGAAACAATACAGAATTTTCAGAAAGA
>PVLC010045138.1:0-11813 GCA_004027655.1 Graphiurus murinus | reverse complement strand
TTGGTGCCAACCAAGGAAAATAGTTTACTAGTTATGTGAAGGCAAAAAGGCCAAGGTGAAGGCTACTGTTTGAAGGAGGAAATGTTTATAAGGAGGAGAAAGAGAAGTTTATCACCTGAAGTATCTAGGCAGTGTTTAAAGGTCTCTCACATTGCTGCTCATCAAAGTCAATACAGCTTTGAAAAACAATGGGGAAGGAACCAGATACCTTCCCACTACCTGACAAGAACTCACAGTACTTTGCAGTTTATCTTGAGACCTTTTGCGTAGATCTGAATGAACAAAGATGTGTTATGAGTCAGGGACTAGAGGAAATGAGTCAGAAGATGGTGGATTTAGCTGTGTGAGCTTGGGCATCACACTCAGCCAATCTGACTCGCAATCTGAAGGTGACAAGTAAAGTTAGTGAGCATCTTCCTATTACCAAGATCTTTATTTTCCAACATAAAATACATATCTCAATCCCATGACTTTGGGATCCAATCTTATAGTGAAGGTCACTTTCAAAAGTCATGAGGTTTAGATGTTCTGGGTTCCACCCCTGCCCCCAACTCTATTAACTATGGAACTTATTAAAATAACAGGAAACACAAATAAAATGAGATCATCTATATTCTGTCTCTGAAGGGCATATAAATCCATATGTATTAAGAAGGAACTAAGTTAACAATTCAAAATAATCAGTCGTGGCAACTGATTTTCATGGTGTTGCAGCAGCTAATACCATATACGATCTCAGGAAAGTTTCAGTAATTTTATCCAATAAAATATAAAAATTAAAATTTTCATCTTAGAGGGAAGATGGTCTTAATTTTGCATTACATTTGGTTCTCTGATAATCATACAAACACTGAGTTTTATATCCATGATGAATAATCATTTCTTTTTAGAGCAAAATGAGAACATTCTCTTAGTCCATTTTTCTATTGCTATTACGGAGTACCTGATGAGCCTGGGTAACTTTAATTTTTAAAAATAAATTTATTTCCTATGATTTTGGAGTCTGAGAAGTCCAGGACTGAGGGGCTACCCCTGGCAAGGGACTTCTTGTTGGCAGGGACTTTCTGCAGCGCCTTGCAGGGCATCCCATGGAGAGAGAGGCGCATGAGAGCAGAGCCAAACCGGCTTCTATAAAAGACCCACTCTTGAGATGATCCATGCAGAGCCTGCCTTAGCACCTAAGCACCTCGGAAAGGCCCTACCTGGTCTCACCGCTTAATAAATCACAATAAATTGCAACATGAATTTTAATAGGGGCAGTGAAACCATGGCAACCATAAAGTCAATGAGAATGTGTTTTCTCATCCTACTATTATTTTACCTTGTTTTTTTTTTTTAATGGCTCTTTGCCTCCATTTGTCCATGTGACAAGAATGTAAAAGAAGCATGTCAACCGTCTGAGTTCTTGTGATCTCCCTTTACAATGAGGCATAACCTAGCTACTCTCATTGGCTAGTCAACCCATTTGTGAGACAGCTTGTTTAGTAGTCTCTCTTTACCTCTTGTTACTACCAAAATATGTCTCCTCCTTTCTACTCAGTTTAACTTGGTTCACCCCTAAGTCTGTCCAACTGTGTGCACATAGCCATAGCCATGTTGCCCAGGTATGACTGCAAACCTCGTCCCAGAAGCCAGGAACACCTCTCAGCTGTCACCCAGAGTCGGGCTGATAGGGGTGTTCCCCAGCCTGTCTTATAGCTTAGACTGCCAAATTATCTGTGGGGATTTTCTGGAATGGAGCTATAAACAGTACCCATGTGCAAATATATGATAAGGAAGCAACCCTGAAAGGAAAAAAATATTTAATAAACATGATCCTTCTTAGTAACAAACACTAAGAGAGCAATTGTCACGTGCCAAACATTACTGGAAACACTACATATATTGACTCATTTAATCTTCTTTACAGCCAGTGATGAAAGTACTATTATTATCTCTTTATTAAGGAAGATGAGACCAAGACATAGACTAAGTAGATTGCCAGTGTCACAACTAGTAAGCAGTGCTGCCAGTTAAAGTCCAGCGCAGAGTCTATGCTCTTAGCAGTATGCTATGCTGCCATTTATAGATTATAAAGGAAACTTCTACTTACTGATGAAGGGTATGACTAGAATGGGGTTTGAAAGCCCCAGTTTTAGCTAAAGCACCATTTTGTTCTATGATCTCCCTGTCATTGGCATTCACTCTAGGTGGTGATCCTAACTGGAAAGGAATAATATAGACTTAAATTTGAGTCAGAGGAAACAGATGAGTCAACTGCTTCAGCAGGTGAATCTACAGCACCAGTCGTGGAATGAGACCTTATGGGTGGCAATAGACATGCAAGCTGCAGAAATTCAGGGCAGGAAGAATTGGAGACCGCCTGCCGCAGAAACTAGGATGTGCAAGGATTCCTTCTCGGGATTGCTATAGCAACTGTTATCTACACCAGATGGTTTAGCAATTGCTGAAAAATGTCTCCACGTATTCCAAATATGTCCTCATCTCTTCCTCATGAGGTGGTAACTTATCTAAAGTCTGAATCTGCATTTTCCCTGGGTATGTCTCACTGTATCTAATCCATTGTGAGAATCAAACCTGTTCTAGAACACATTTTCTATTTATGAACTGGGTATCATATAATATTTTTCTTAGATCAAAAATAATGCACACAATGATGAAAACAATACACATGATAGTAATTTAGGAAATAAAGAACACATACCAAAAAATGACCCATCATCTGATCACTATTCTTATACTTGGACTTGTATAAGTTGTTTTCTTTCTCCTTTTCAGAACCTCTCAGGATTGTCATGAGATTGGAATGACATATGACATAATAATGCACAGTATGTAGCACAGAGTCTGGCATAAAGTGTTTGATAAATGAAAGCTATTATTAAAGGAGCAATTATTATTTTCATTTTATGTATTTATAAAGGGAAGTCTTCTAGAAGTAAAATTACTCCTTAAAGAGTATGCATATTTTAAATTTTTACCAGTTACTGCCAAATGTCCTTCAAAAAAACCCAAATCATTTTTGTTCCCACACAGTAAAAGGAGTGTCTTCCCTACACTCAAATACTTTCAACCCTTTATTTTCACTAGTCTGGATGAAACAGGATACTTTAGTTTATTTTGCATTTCTATTTGTGAGTTAAGCATCTTTCTAGTATAATTATTAGACACTACATTTACTATGCCATTTGTTACTCCTAGATTCAGGGCATAGGAAAGTCTTCCCCATTCTAATATATAGAAAAGCACTTCCCTATTCTTTTATAATTTCTGTACACTAGTAGAGTTGTTTAAATATATCTGGGAGCCAGGTGTGGTGGCGCACGCTTGTAATCCCAGCATTCGGGAGGCTGAGACTGGAGGATCCGGGTTCGCGGCCAGCCTCAGCTACCTAGTGAGGCACTCTGCAACTTGGTGAGACTCGGTTTTAAAATAAAGAATAAAAAATAGGGCTGGGGGTGTAGCACAGAGGTAGAAAGCCCCTGAGTTCAATCCCCAGTACCGCAAAATAAATAAATATATCTGGAATGAACATGTATGTATGGTATGAGATCAAGCTCTGATTTTTCATTTTGTGGCTATCCATTTGTACCTATACTATCTGGCCAATTTTTAGACTTCTCCCTTTTATTACAATATGAAATGTTTCATTGTTACCCCCAGAAATAGCACTCATTGCCAAAGTCTGTGTAAGATTCTAAAAATGTAACATCTTACCCAGACCCTCTTCATAATACTATGATGAGATAGTTTTAGACTCAATCTAACTAGTGAAGAAATTGAGGATCAGAGAGCATAAACAATTTGGCCAAGACATATTTGATCTTTGCATGGGGATCTTTTGACTGATGTCTGGCATACTTCCTACCAGCAACCAACGCATGAGAGCAAAAGTTTAACTGGAAAAGAAGAGAAGAATTAGTTTCAATAGGGAGCGGGGTGGGAATTGGGGAAGAGGTCAAATGAGAATTGTGTGCAAATATGTTGTTGACAACTTGTACTTAACAAAGATGTATGCTATATTGCATGAATTACTACAATAAAAAATAAATTAAAAAAACTATGTAAGATCAAACATCGGATATGCTTATGTTTATTTACAATGTTTGATGAACCATCATCTCTTCGAGGTGTTAGCAAAATATACAGATTTCTTTGGTAGGTAGAAAGTTAAGCAGATGCTCAAGGCTTTGGTTTCCCATTCATGATCTTCCTGCCCTGAAATTTTCTAAGAAATGTAACCTCATCAGGCATAGAAAAAAAAACAAAAGAATGACAATAACCCAAAGGACTAAGTCCATTTTTATACTGATAGTTCATATCTGTAAATCATTATAACACTTATTTGTATCAGAAAATGGCAAACTGACATTTTCTGTGGAAGGCTGGAGGGTAAATAACTTAGTCTTGGTGGACCTCCATCACAACTAACCAACAAGCTGTTATAACATGAAAGCCACCACAGACTCTGTGTAAAAAAATAAAATATAGACTCATCTGTGTTCCACTAGAACTATATTTACAACTGTGTGTGTAGCTGGAGATAGAGCACTTGCCTAGCCTATGCAAGGCCCAGGATTTGATAACCAGAATCACAAAAATAAAATTAAATTAAAATTTAATTTACTATAGCCAGTTTTCTGATCTCTGATCTACATGATTAAAGAGGAATTTATGGTTTCTCTTCTTTATTAATGCTGGCAGTAATGAGGAAATGAAAACCATGGAACAATAAGTTTGAGGCGTGAGAAAAATCCACAGACTTTCATTTCTCAGAGAATAACATGACAAACATTTTTTCTTCATGCTTGTAGCTCATACTAATGTACTGGACTAGTAGAGGGGTTTAAGGTATATTTTGGAATAGAGCCAACAGCAAATACGAATCACTACTTCCTGGATGTAAAGGAAAATGAGTAGTGACTCCTAGCTTTCCAGTGTGAGTAAAATGGATTGCATTGGCAGAAATGAAAAACACCAGATAGGGATGTACTTGGAGATGTGGGGCAGAATTACAAGTTCTGGGCTGACATATTATTTTTTAAGTGTTTATGACACATAAAATTAGAACCTTCAGACAGACTCAGAGAAGAAGTTAAGACTAAAAAAATTTGGGAGTCATCAACTGATAGATATTATTATTTAAAGCCATGGAAATGGATGAAATTGCCAAGACAGAGAAGAAAGAAAGAGAAAGCAGGACAAGGAAGGATCTCGATATGCTTTTCTGATCATTCAGGAAAGTACTAAGCATGTTCAGCATAGTTTTCTGGTGCTAAGAGGATTTGGTGGTGCTCTGAATGTTGGTAAATCTATCAGCTGCGTTGAGTAATCTACAAGTCTAGGTTCTTCAGAGGATCGGAACCAATAGGATGTATGTGTATTAAGAAAAGATGATTTATTAGATTGGCTTACATAATCAGAAGCTGGATACTCCCAGGCTGGGGTCAGGGGAAATCAGTAGCTGCTCAATCCAGACGCTGGAGCCTTACAACAAGAGGAACAATAGTGCAGCCCCACTCAGAGACTGAGGAAGCTGGAAAAAAAAATGCACCTGCTCAAGAAGAATTGAGGGCTGTGGATGTAGCTACATGGTGTGATGCTTGCCTCGTGTGAGTAAGGCCCTGGGTGCACCCTGGAACACCTCAAAACCAAAACGAGCTTGCATACGCCATTGAGTTTCTTCCTTCTTGTGATTTTTGTCTCGTCCAGGTCCCCACCCTACCAGATGGTGCTGCTCACATTCAGTATGAATTCAGATGAGTCTTCCCTCATCAGGTCACTGATTCACATGACGACATCTCTGGAAGAACCCTCATCAGCCCACTCAGAAGTGTGCTTTATCAGCTTTCTAGGCATCTCTCAATCCAGTCAACAACCAAGATTAGCCATCCATAGTTAGTAATCTATATTCTTATTCTCCATTTTTTTCTAATTCATTGAGCCTGCCAAAAAAAAAGTCTTGAGGTACATATCCATCCAAACACAATTTAGGAAATGCTATACAGTAAAATGGTGATTTTATACTATATTTAATTTAATTTTTAATAAATTTATTTTCTCATACTCATTACCTATGGTCATCCAATAAAAGAGTTCATTGTAACCTTCCTGGCATGAAAGGAAACAGAAGATTTCAAATAATCTCTGTAATGAAGATCCCAGCTACACTTCATTTTACCTACTTGGTAAACTCAGTGCACTCTCTGGAAAGTGTTGCCTGGCTAGGGATATGGACGAATTCTTTACAGTTTAATACTATGGAGAGAACAAGGATGAAAAGTTAGTAGAGACTCTCCTGATCTGAAACATAAATGTTACTGATGGGCATTAGAGTGAAGATGACAGAAGAAAGATCAGTCAACTTGAAAATAGATCAATGGAAATTATTCAATCTGAAGAAAAGCATGAAAGAAGAGAGAAAAAAAAAGTAACAGAGACCTGTGGGACATTATCAAAAGGTCTACCAAATTGTAATTGGAGTCTCAGAACAAGAGAAAAAAAAAAAAAATATATATATATATGGTATATATATATATATGGTAGAAAAACTTTGGGAAAAATAGCTGAAATGTTTCCAAATTTAGTGAATGCCATAAATCTGTAGTGAACAGCAAGAAAAACTATACCTAGACACATCATTGTCAATCTGATCAAAACGAAAGAGAAAAGCAAACTCTTAACCACAAAGAAAAATAACATGTTGCACACAAAGGCCCAAGAATCAAATGATTTGACTAACTTCTCATCAGTACAGTGGAGGCCAGAGGCGAGGATGTGCCCAGGGAGTTAAAATAATATCTTAAAGTCAATGCAAGATTTTTATCTCCAACAAAAGTAACCTTCAACACTCAAGGTTAAATAAAGATATTTTCAGACGAAACTACAAGATTTCGTCTCCTGCAGATCTGTGCTACCAGAAATGCTGAAAGAAGTCTTTTTGGTTAAAGGAAAATGAAACCGAATGGAAACCTAAATCTTCAAGAAATAATACAGCACATCAGAATGAGTAAACATACATAGGTATATAAAAGACTATTTTTCCTTTTAATGTTTAAAAATATACATGACTATTTAAAGAATCACACTGATCCTGATATTTGAAGATAGAATGAAATTTTCATTTTTCATCTCAGTGTTATCAGGCTTAGATCTTAAAAGGTCAGCAAATTTTTCCTGGTCTGAAACTGACAGTTGGATGTAACGTGATTATTTTTCTCTGAAGTTAACTATGCATTTTCTATCACTGTTTACTTGTCATTCATTCTATTTTGATTTTTTTTCTCCTCTTTGTGGAAAAATGTGTCTAGGGTTGATAAGTTTAGCAGGCTTCGAGCTTAATAGGATTTTTCTCAGTACATCTCTTTTAAAAGGGAGAGGTTTTCCTAATAGAACTTCCATTTTGAGAGATTTTGAGTTGTCGATCAATAAAGTAATAAGTAATGGACACACCAGCATGTATTTAGTTCTCCTAAGTTCCAGGAAATGAGATTCGTTCATTAAGTCTGCCAACATTTACATTATGATAAAGATCAACACATGTTCAGAGAAGGGTAAAAAGTCTAAAAAACAACATTTACCCCCCCTCCCAAAATTATATTGCAAATATCCACTAAGAAGAAAAGCATACATTTAAAAGTCTCATTAAACATGCCTTCCAGTGCTAGTGAACAAAAATACTACTATTAAAAACTAAGGGCTGAAGTAGTCAAACTAAAAACATCAAAGTCATATTATATTCAGATTGTTTTAGTAATTTTTAGAAGTAAACAATAAATTATTTTTCCAATTCCTACTTTTGCCTAAATGGACTCGACTAGGTGTCCCATCAGTGAGCAATTACATTCCCCATCTTTTGTCTCAAAACATTCGCCTCTGACGACACATTGTATAACACCACCATCTCCTTTGTGTCTGAAGTTCTAGACTGGAAAATTATCTGGTCCCACTCTCACCCTTCTTACAAGGATTTACCTTGTCCTGACTCTTTTTTCTTTGCCAAACCTCCATAAGCTTGCCTTTCCTTGCCCCTCCCCTTTCTTCTGACTAAATTCAGGCTATAACACACATACTTAACTTGGAGCCAAGAAGCTTGGATTCCAGGCTAAAAAATAGAGAGGTAAAGAGGATATCATCTGTGCCCTCATGATAACTGCTATGTATTGAAGATTTAAATGGTTTCATCTCACCCTCACTACAACTCTATGAAGCAGGTACTATTAGTACCCTAGTTTTAGAGAGGATGAGAATAAGGAATAGAAGAATTAAGCATCTTGCCCAGGTAACATATGTACATATTATAAGTGGGGCCTAAATAGAAGTCTAAGCTTGTGTCTTAACCAGTTTGAGTACTGCCTTCCACAGCAGTTTCCAAGACACTGGGTAAGTTTAAACAGCATGCCTACTCTCCCAAACCAAGACCTTTTCAAACACAATTAAGCTTAATGTTCAAAAACATGGCAGCCACAAAATTTGTTCCATGGATCAGTACCCAGTCTATTCTGCTATGTTCTCCTTCACCCACAGCTTTCGAGAAAATATAAAAATGGCATCTCCCTAGCTAATCAGCACTACTTTCTGGTATAAAGGGGAAAATCTCTTCAGAGTTCCAGTGGGTTGTGCTTCTGCTGGGTTGGCCCTCATTATTCATAGCTTCCCTGTCCTTGGTCCTCAAGGCCATTCTGCTCCTATCCTTAGCAAGAACTATAAAATGCAAAAATGTAAAAGCTGCTGAAATCTAAAAAAGAAATGGCCCTGCTGGCATTGGAGAAAGATAAAGGAGGATTTACTGTTGAACAGGACAGTGTCACAAACACAAAGCTCTTGCTCTTGAGCCCGAAGGGACAGAAAGGGAGAGAGGACATCATGGAGCTGCTAATGTTACATCCACAACAGAAAGCTTTTGATTTACCTTTAGAAATTAATCTTCTTAGTATAAAATTCATCTCAAGCCTGCATAAGTCCTAAGGTAGCCCCTCCTTCCAATCTGATTGCCCTTTTAGCACAGATTGGAAAAAAGTCTCAGAGTCAGGGCTGTTGTAGCCTGGAGGACAAAAGATTTGCTCCACACAGTAGTGTAAGAGTTCCTCGTTGAACCATCTGGTTATTTTCTCAGCACCAGCATCTGTGGGCAACTACAGCCAGAGCCATGGCTGTCCTGTGTGAAGTTGGCAGGGCCGGAGCTTCCCTGCCTGTCAAAAGGTCTGCTGGCTGGCACAAGCACAGGAATTCCTTTTAAAATTGAACGTGTTAGCCAAATTAATCCCATTAAACTCTGTGTGACCTTCCACGGAGGAAAGCTCATTAAGAAGGATATTGCAGTGTTACCAGTCCTACTCTACTCTAAGAAGTCTTCTTAGGAAAACAGAATCGTGAAAAATGTCATAAAATATCAAAGGTACAAATAATCTTAAGGATCGCAGTCAGTCTTGGAGATTATCCCTTCCGATCTTATTTTACAAATGCTTGGCATGAGAAAATTCATCAGAATATGTAGATTACCTGAAGTTTTTTTTCCTTAGTTGAAACATAAAGTATACATACTATGCAATATCTATAATTTGGTTGATGCAGTAAAATAAAATAATAAATACCTCTTGATTCGTTTAGTACCTTAAAATCTCAATACACTTGAATTCAATGTTTCTTCTAAGGAGTACTTGGAAGAAGTTTCTATGTGAAGTTCTAATTGATACCATTTCTATGTTGATTCAAAGATCTCTGGCCAGAGTGATGTTCTCTCTACCATTGGATTAAGTCTTATTTTTACATTTTGCTCTCTCTCTAAGCTCTAACCCATTCTTGAAATTTTTTCACAGGTTTTGGTTTACTGCCCCCCCCCCATATCTTGATTTCCCTCTCGTTATACTTATCTGTAGGTTAAAATTTAACATGGTAGCAAGTTATTCTTTAGAGTTTGGGCTTCCAACCTCAACTAGAGTTTAGGGGGGGAAAAAAGCAAAATCAATGAGGGAGACAATGGAAAGATAATAGAACAAATGTGTAAAATAAAATATTAATTTTTAGAAATGGACAAAAAACTAGCTAACTTAATTGAGGGGGAAAGCAGAGAAAATGTATGTATACAAAATTAATGACATAGGGTAATGAATCATTCAAATAGAAGAATTTATTTTAAATGAGAGCACTTTGCAGGCCTTTATACAAATACATTTTATAAACTAAATACATTGGAAATTTTCCTATAAAAGTATAGCTTACAAAAATTGACCCCAATAGATAGAGAGTTCAAAGAAATATTGCTCTTGAAGAAATAAAGTTCCTGAATTCCTTGTATAAATTAAAATTTAGAAGAAAAAGAACAAAAGGAAACTTTTATAACAAAAAGAAAGAGAGGTGAATGTCTGATTCTCTTTCTATTCTAAATTTCTTCATTTTTATGTCTATTTTTATTCTCTCTGTTCTCTGTTTTCCTTTCCTTCAGCTAAGCCATATTTTGGGGGGTTGAGCACTGGTTTATGTCTTATGTAAACTTTTTCTTTTGGGTTCCAATTCATATTAAAAGATCTTCTCATAACTTCATCAATAATGTAATTTCAGTTTATTGTTCTGACATCTAATCCCAAATAGTAAATATACCTTTCATATATCCTTCTTAAAAATCTTACCCCTGTTAAAATATTAATTTGTCAATGGCTAGGAGAAAAAAAGATCAAATTCCAGACAAGAGATTTAGCATTACATTATGTTTGAAATAGGTCTCTTCACAATCAGACTTGAAAAATGTCTTACAATTTGTCTTTGCATTCACACTTGTCATGCTTTCTTTCTTGAACTTCTAGAGCTACCGTTCCGGGGCTCTGACCTCCCTTCAGAATGATGTCTGTCTTCTACAAACCATCAACTGAGTGGATGAAGCCAGACCTTCTATTAGCCACTTCTCCACTTTTGCCATCTCTGAAGATGTTATCATCCATGTGGAATTGTTTTCTCTTCTCTGAGATTCATCATACTTCCAGCTAATTTCCTAATAAGTCCTCGAGGAAAACATGAACATAAATAATCAAAAGTTGTCAACTGCCAGTGTGGCTCATGATGAATTAAAGCAGCTCTTATTTTAATGAGAATAATAAAGTGCTGAATGAACTTTTGTCATCAAGTGATCATTAAAATGTTGCTACTTAATGTCTCTTTTATTTTGAATGTTTCTTTTATTTCTCTGGTTTTGTTTTTGTTGCTGTTGAGCTACATTGTTAAGAAATGATACCAATCAGCCTGGCATGGTGGTTGGTGTCTGCTTGCAATCCTGGAATTTGAGAGGCTGGAGGTGGGAGGACTGCTTCAGAGACCGGATTCAGCAATTTAGCAAGACTCTCAGCAGCCTAGCAAGATCCTGTTTCAAAATAAAAATAAAATAGGGCTGGAAGTATAGCTTGGAGGTAGAATGATGCCCCTGGATTCACTCCGCAGTACCTCCCCCCAAAATAATAATGCCAATCATAGCAGCCCTATTTTATTTTTCATTTATATGTTTGGTAGCATCCACAGAAATTCTCTTCACTGTAATTTAAGTTTTTGAAGAAAAATCAAGTTTTTCTCCTAGCAGTACTACCATAAGTATACAGGTAACTTTCTGTAGGAGCCACATAGGAATACCTTTGCTTAGTTTCACAAAAGAAAAGGTTATTTATTATTTTTCTTAAATATTTTAATACAATAAAAGTCCTAAAATGCTAGCAAGTATCTTGATTTTATCTTTCACTTACCATTGCTATTTTCTGTCTCGTGTGCGTGCGTGTGTGTGCATGTACATGTGTGTACATGGGTGTGTGTGTGAGTGTGTGTGTGTGTGT
>PVLC010045137.1:0-11907 GCA_004027655.1 Graphiurus murinus | reverse complement strand
AAATTTTTGCCAGTTACACTTCAGATAGAGGTTTAATATCTAGGATATACAAAGAACTCAAGAAAATCGCAACTAAGAAAGCAAATAACCCAATCAAAAAATGGGCAAAGGATCTAAATAGACACTTCACAAAAGAAGAAATACAAATGGCCAATAAATGTATGAGGAAATGTTCCACATCATTGGCAATCAGGGAGATATTTTATTGCATAACAATTGGTTCTCCTATTAGTCTCCAATTCTTCTATATGAGAAATGAACGAGATTGCCAAGATAGCAGAATTCTAGGAATATAGATCTAAAATCACCATGAAGAGATTAAATAAATATTAAGGGCACATTCCCCTGCGGGAATGCTCAGGCTAGCTTATAGATTGTTGACACCTCTGGTTCTTTTCCTGGCCATCTTCTCATCAGTCTGAACATTTTTGGCATTACCTGTCTCTTCTTTTGACTTTTTAAAAAAATTATTACTTACTTATTTTTTAAACTAGTTTATTAGTGCATTGTAATTATACATCACAGTGAGGATCAGTGAGTTAAAAACATACACGCACTCAGCTCTTTGTTGTTTCCTTCCACATCCCACCCCGCTCTCCTCCCTCCCCAGGAATGTTAGGGAGATTGGTAGTAACACCTTCACATATTGCCATAGTATTATTTAAACTGTTTTCATCTTCAATTTCCCCTCTTCCCCTCCCTAACTCCTTCTTCTAACCCCCTTTAACTACTCTACAGGTCTCTCTGTTTTACTTAAAGTCCCTTGTTTCCTATTTTTCTCTCTAGCTTCCACATATGAGAGAAAACGTACTACTCGTTACTTTCTGAGACTGACTGACCTCAGCATAATATTCTCCAGTTCCATCTATTTTCTTGCAAATAATATAACTTTGCTCTTCTTTATGACTGAGTAGACTTTTATCATGTCTGTAAACCATGTTTTCTTTATCTCTTCATCTGTTGATGGATACCTGAGTTGGTTTCATAATTTAGCTATTATGAAGTGTGCTGCAATAAATATGAGTATGCATATAGCACTATAGTGTTCTAATTTTCATTCTTTTGGGAAGATACTGAGGAGTGGTAAAGCTGGGTCAAGGGCAATTCAAAAAGAGACTATATTTCCCTGCTTATTATATTCCTTGTGTGTATTGAACCCAGAGGCATTCTACCGCTGAGCTATAGCCCCATCCCTTTTCCTTTTTACTTTGAAATAGGGCCTCACTAAGTTACCACATGCTGGTCTCAAATCTGCGATATTCTCCCTTATTTTCTGGCTTCCTTCTTCAGTTCTTCTGGCACCAGCCTCTTTGATAGCAGCTGAGTGGAGTAGCATTTATCTAGCACAGTGTCAGATACACTTAGTAGGTCTCTAAAAATACACCAACTGAGTGAATGACATGACTGCTTTGATCATTATCTAGTCTAAGAGCAGTCGTTTACCCTGGCAACTAGTTCTGAGTGTAGTTCATATGCTGTTTCCAGCTTCTTTGCCTGAGCTTCCAGCCTTTCTTTAAAAAATTCTACCTGTTAAAGTCTTCAGGGAGAATCCCAGCATTTGGGAGGTTAGGACCGGAGGATCCGGGTTCGCAGCCAGCCTCAGCTACCTAGTGAGGCACTCTGCAACTTAGTAAGACCCTGTTTCAAAATAAAGAATAGAAATAGGGCTGCAGGTATAGCTCGGAGGTAGAATGCCCCTGAGTTCAATCCCCAGTACCAAAAAAAAAAAAAGGAAAAAAAAAAAGTCTTCAGGGAGGAAGGCTGGGCTCCACTGGAACTTTGAGTGGAAGCCATAAAAGAGATGTATAGATTCTAAGCCAAGTACGGTGACATATGCCTGTAATTCTAGTAATGGGAGTGGGGGGCTGAGGCAGGAGGATCTCAGAGTTGAGGCCCACCCCGGTAACGAGATGAGACCCTGTTTCTAAATAAAAATGAAAAGAACTGAGGGTATGTCTCAGAGGTAGAATATTCCTGGGTTCAATCCTCTGTACCCACCCCCCCACACAAAGGATATATCATGCCTAAGTGGGTAGAAATTAGGATATTTCAAGTAACTACATTCATGCTGACAGTCTTCCTTTAATAAAAAAAAGTAGTACTAATAATTATCTTTTGATGTATAGTGGGAAGTATGAGATTTGGTCTTTCATTTCTCCTGAGCAATCCACTCCTCACGGAAAGGGTTAGAACCCTTCAGTAAGTCCATGATTTGCCTTCTCCTTGGTATTCCTGGACTCTGTCCCTTTCCTGGCATTCTGTACCATCTCCCAGGCTTGACTTGAGAGGTGGGGGAGGGGAGACTAGAAAATCAGCCCTCCTGGATAGTGCCTGCTCCATTTTGTCTCCACAGTATATGACAGGAAGGTATAAATATGTTTTTAAAACAGAGGGCAAAGCCGGGCATGGGGATGCACACATGTAATCTCAGTACTTGGGAGGCTGAGATAGGAGGATTGCAGGTTCGAAGCCAGTCTCAGTGACTTAGCAGGATCTCAGCAATTTAACGATAATCTGTTTCAAAATAATAATATAGAGCTGAGGGTGTAGTTTGGAGGTAGAAAACTTCTGGATTCAATCTCCAGGACAAAAAACAAAAACAAAACAACAACAAACCAAGCAGAGGGCAAAACTGAAAGCACCTTTAAACTCTCAGCCAGGGTATCCCCAATGAGCACAGCCTCAGTGTGCACCAGGTTCCCCACCAAGAGAGGGACTTTTTGGAAAGCCCATCCTCTCTCCAAGAAGTCTGCCTCCTCTCCCTGGCCCCTACACCTCCTCACATTTTTGGTTTCTTTCTCCCCCCACCATTGTGAACTACAGGCTTCCTGGAAAACACACACACACACACACACACACACACCAACTCACCCACAGAGCTGTCTACTCAGGGACCAAAAGCTAATTATCAGAAATATTACAGACTAATGCCTTAAGGAGGAAGGAGTTAGTTTTCTAACTACCACATAATTTGCAAGGCAACACTCTCTCAGGCAGTCTGGACATCTTATTATGCAAAAAGTATGTAATTCTCTTCCTGGATCCTGTCCCCACCCTCCTCCTCCTCCCCATGCAATTTGAAATTACATTCTATAGGTCTCATGGGAATGGCAGAGGGGGCTATTGTGGGGCCATACACTCACCCGAAGCTGCTCTTTAACACTGAGCTGCTTTGCTGCTGCGGTTCCATTAAGGAATAGATTAACTCCTTATCTAAGAGTCCGCTTTACCCTCAATTTCCAGCTAGGCAGGAGGGGAGGGGATTAATCTTCCCCTTGCATAAGTGTAGGTAATTGATGACCTGTGTGCACAATAGCCAGGTCACATGGTTTGACAAATGGTTTATTTTTTCTGAGTCACGATTCATTTTCATTAAGTCTTACAAAGGAAGGAAAATCTAGCTGAATTTAAGCATTTTTCTGCAGTCTTTAAGAAATTGCCTTTCCTGAAGAAAAGGAAAAGTTACATAAACTCTCCCCAGAAAATTTAGCCAGCATGCTAATCCTCATCACTTTCTGATATATACTCCAGTTAATTATGAAAAATGCTCAAGTACTAAAAGAAATCTTCAAAAAAAAAATCTTGAACATCACAGCCATGTATCCTGGTGAGACTAAAATTGTGGAAAGGCACAGCTGAATGCCAAATGATAATTTGTGCTAAATAATTCAGGCCTTGTGAACTCTGATATTTTACTTACTTTAATGAGTATGATGGGTCCAATTACAGACTGCTTCTCCTCACTGTGCTAGACACAATGAGCTATTGCCTAATGGGGGACTCTCTTTCTGTTTCCTTTTTTGCAGGGTGGGGTGGGTGTAAGTCATATCTACAAAGTTTTCCTGTAATCCCAGTATCCAGCATTAGTAGCTACTAAATAGATGTATGTTGAAATCAGTTTCTAAGTAAGTTTTGGCGTTGATTATCATGAAGAACAGAAGAGATTGCAGAATAAAAACGAGACTTTGCTAAATCTCATTTGCTGAAGAATGGAATAGGGAAAATAAATCATGGGACCTGGGGTTCTCACTGACATGTTTTTTTTGTTTGTTTGCTTTTGTTTTGTTTTTGCTTTCTCCTGTGCAGGGAAGTGATGCTAATATGGTGGATAAGAATAAGTGCTGCACACTCTGTAACATGTCTTTCACCTCAGCAGTGGTGGCTGACTCTCATTATCAAGGCAAAATCCATGCCAAAAGGTTAAAACTCTTGCTGGGAGAGAAAACGCCACTGAAGACCACAGGTATGTGTGTGAATGATGGTCCCGGGGTACACTGAAAATCCAGCACTTCATCTGTCCTGGCCATCACGCTTCCTCTCCTGAGGCAGCTGCCAGTATCAGGTCTAATAGCAGATGTCACTCGAAACCCAAAAGGAAGGATGGATGGCCGAGCGCCCTTGCTGTCATCAGATCAGTGAATGCAATTTGGGTGCTCATCCTAACATCCTGGCTCCTTCAGATTAGTAATTCAGCAGTTCACATCTACTGCAAAGCTCTTTAAATTCTGCAAGATGTTGCCTATCCTCTGTAATAAATTACATATAATTTTGTGTCTATTATGTTCTGTCTACAATCAGCGTGGACCATGGGTGGTGTATACTGTATAATAGGTAGATCCCTACCAATGTCTGTGGAAGGAAGGGTGTCATCTTTCATGTTCTTCCCTTAGGGAGAATATGGCAGATAGGAAGACTATAGTCTTTGAACCACTTTTGTTTGCAGGCAACTTAATTTTTTATGACTTTCTGTCATCACTGTAGGGGACCCTGTGACCTAAGCCTATTAACTTCCACAAGTAAAAGCTTAAATATTGGTAACAGGTTACTTGACTTTCTAATTGCTCAATGAATTTCTTCAGAGGTTTATCAAATCATGAAACTGAAATATTGTTATAATTTAATAAAGGTAGACTATTTGGACAAGATTTATATTGTGGTGAAGATGTTACCAGGCTGGGTTATAATCCCCAGAAGTTGGGGACATTTTTCATGATGTCTATTCTTTAGATGCAATTAAAATGTAGCAGTGCATTTTATCTTGCTGTCTAATGAACTGTGCATAAATCGTGGGTGTAATTATTTTTAAATGGTATTTTGGAAATTGGAGAGAGTCTAAAACAATGCTTGGCTTTTGTCTTCACCAGTGTTTTTCTTAAGAAAATGTCTTCTTTCACCTAGAGAATAGCAAGGAGTCTTTTCACTATATTTTTCTACTTAGTTTAACTAAAGAATATTGTTTTCATAGAGGTGGCTGTGACATGCAGGCACAGGGTGGGGTTGTAGAACACGGGGTCCTGGAGACAAGCTCGGCTGGTTTGGAGTATGCTGTGTGATTCGGCATTTGATGGGCAGCCACTGAGTTGAAACTCCTGATTCTTGTTCTCTGAAAGGTTGGATTTTCACCTTATAACCTACTCCTCATGAAATCTCTTAAAATAGATACCTCAAAGAAACAGTCACTGGAATTTTTTTACCTGTTCTCCATGAATGAGTAACTAACCCGTTTGTTCTCTCTGCTTAAGTAGAGTACTGCTGTTAAATTTAATTCTGGAAGAGGAGAGGCTAGATCTTTGTTTATCACATCGATTAGCAAATAGGAGAGTTATTATTTCGGTAAAAAACATTACCACATGGCAAAAATAGTTTTTTTTGTGTGTATGTGTGTGTGTGTGTGTGTGTGTGTGTGTGTGTGTGTGTGTGTGTATTTAAGTACATCCTCAAGACAACCAGGCACCAGATTGTTTTCCTGAATTCAAATAACCTTAAAGCTGGCACATAGAACTCAGGGGGTAATTTATTAGTTGTCATCAATATATTGCAAAGGAAAGAACAAAAACACTTCAAGTGTAGCCCTAACTGAATGGCTTAGTCTTCACTGTCCACAGGGCTGACCCGTCCCTCCTGTTGCAGAAGTCACCATGCTGATTAGGCAGGAAGGGAAGGAGGGCTGGAGGGGGTAAGTAGCACCAATGGCTTGTAACTGGGGTTGGTGAAGAGTCTTGTGATGCCACACTGCAGAACCTCCCTTTCTCCTCCAGCTGGCATCTCCCTTTTGCAGCATGTTCTCTCATCCGTGCCCCTCTGAAGCTGATCTGAGCAGAAAGGGTCAGGAAAGTGGCAAACCCTGGCAGAAGTGGAGGGCCTGGGAAGCTGTGCTATCACCAGGCTTGGGTCAGTGTCAGCTCAGCTGCTGACAGCAGAGATCAGAGGCAGCGATGTGCCCTGCTAGAGGGAGGTGAGTCATTGGGAACAAGGGTAGGCAGAGGGGAAAGGCTTAAAGCTGATAGGTGGATAGAGCCTAGTTATGAAGTGTGTGGGAACAGGGAGTATGCAGGTAATCAATCAGGAAACTGGCATTTAGGAAAGTCTGGCAGGTGGTAGCGGGACCTGGATGCAGTCCTGGGCTTCTGGGGAAAGCGGACAGGGAAGGCTACGAAGAATATCGCGGTGAGCTGGGCATGGTGGCACACACCTATAATTGCAGTACTTGGGAGGCTGAGACAGGAGGATCACAAGTTTGAGACCAGCCTTAACAACTTACTGAACCCCTATTTCAAAATAAAAAATAACTCAGAATAGAATGTCCCTGAGTTCAATCCATACCCACCCCCATACCAAAATAAATAAATAAATAAATAAATAAATAAATAAATAAATAAATAAATAAATGAGTACTAGTCTGAATACCAAGTATAGGGAACAAATTTGGATCCTGGGCCTCAGGTTTAGGGTATAGGTTGAAGTGTGGTTTCAAGCCTGAATTCAGTTATTGCAAGGGCCAAGAAGCAACCGAAAAAAATTCCCAGCCACAGGCTTCCTTTGCTACCACATTTAGCCCCTTCAGCTCCTTGAATGGAGCTGTATTGCCCTCTTCACTTGCTGAATACAACCAAGCCCAAGAGCAGCTTCTGAAGGATGTCACCCTCTGATCTGTGGCTGCCCTATGAACACCGAGGAACTGCTCTGCCTAATCAACCAGGTTGGCTTGAAATTGCATCTGTAATGAAAACAAGGGAAAAAAAGAGAACATATAAAACCCAACCAGCTGAATCAACCTGCCAGAGAGAAGCAAATCCCTGCTCAAGCATGTTGATCAACCTGCACCTCCATCAACAGCAGGCTCTTGACCTGCAGAGATTTCTGGGTAGGAATAATCAAGGCACAGCGCTTGATCTCTCCTCACTACTTTATCTGATGATGGGGAGCAACTGGGACTTGTGAATCACTGCCTTTCCTCAGCCTCCAGCTGCACTCTTTATGTGCATGTGTGTTTGGGGGAAGGGTTTGAGGATTGAACTCAGGGTCATTATGCCTTTGAGGTATACCCCAGCCCTTCTTATTTTTGAGTCAGGGTCTTACTAAGTTGCCAAGGCTGACTTTGAGCCTGAGATCCTATTGTCTCAGCCTCTCAACTACTGGGATTATAGGTGTGTGCCACCAAGCGCGGCTCCAGCAGCTCTTTGACCAAGCATCAGCTGAGTGTCCTACAGGGTTCATTGCAGCTTGCATTGCCTTCTGCATATGGATGCACATTTCCTAGAATTTCTGAAATGCTTGGCAGAGCTGCTGGGCCACAGACCTATTCCAGTTCTTCTTGGCTGTGTGTTTCTGAATCTCTACATTAGTTCATGATTTTCTGGGTCCTCTGTGAAGATGCTAGCAGGAGAAGGGAGTCTGGGCCTAACTTGTGCTTGCAGGGGCAGCAGACCTGCCCAGTCAGGGGGTGGGTGCAGAGAGAATGAGGCTGTTGTGGTCATGTTATTTGCAGAGGAAATGAGAGAAGCCATGCTTGACATTGCTCTAGTCAGCTTCTGAGCCCTCAGGCTACTGTGACTTCCCCCCAGCTGGTCTGCCTCTAAGATGCCCTTCCCTCTTCCTGTTGAAGATCGAAATGCCCATCATCCTCCAAGATCCTGTGCCCACCTCAACTAGTCTCTGAAGTCCCTCATAGCAAATAGAAATCTCAATGAATACAGTGTGGGTTTTGACTCAGGCATATCTGGATCCCACTCTTAATTTGAGGACTTAGTTTTCTTGAAACTCCTTTTCCAAATCTAGGTAATGTATAATAGTGTATACTATTATGATTAAATTAATTATTATAATTAGGTTAAATATTTACTTTGTAATTATTTGTTATAAATTAAGCATGCAATTTATAATTAAAATAATTATAATAGTATAATGCTCTTACTTCTATCAGAGTCGTCTTTGGACATGTGCCAAGAGGAAGTCACAAAAGGTGTTGGCCTGGCCTGGACATCCAAAGTGAGGACTGGCTGATACCAGAAATCGTAGGAGGAGGAGCCATGGCTGGTGCAGAGGCTGTGGGATCAGGCACAGATGAGCTGTGAGGCTGGAAGAACAAAGCAGGGTGAGGGCGAGAGTAAACCTGGAGTTTGGGAGGCAAACTACGCTGGAAACCCAAAGGGCATCTGTATGTGGGATGGAAGCAGGATGATACTAACACAGCTATGTGGTTCTACAATCCCATTAGCACTTCAGTGGCCTCAGTTGGTCTGGTCTCATGTAATGTCCAGCAGCTTCTGACACCAAGCTCAGTAAATGCTCATGGCTTCATGATCAGTGCTACTGGGAGTGGCTACAGGAAGCAGTCACAGCTGGCTCTGAACTGAGCTTTTCACTCAGTGGAGCCTCAACCAGCTCCAGTCCCACCTGGTGTTCTGGCCATGGATAGCGCTTGCTGCCTTGATCCTGGGGTCTTCCTTTGGCAACTAAGCAACCCAGCAAAGCTGGCATGTCAGGACAGAAAATACCATCCCTAAGGCATAGACTAGCTTCTCTATGAAAATCAAGTTCTCTCATCTGGTACTGGCATTCAGAGAGTTCTTAATTTAGAGATTCGATTTCCTTACTTTCCTAGTCCATTCTTCTCCGCAAATGCCCTGTATTGTGAATATAAAGGTTAATAAGATACCCCCTTCCCTCCTGAAGGTCCCATGGAATAGGAGGGAACTTATGCACCCACCTGCAATAAACACCATGCCAGGAAAGATCTATGCATATGCTAGAATACTGAGGGGGGGCAGAATAATTGCAGGTGGAGTTGTGATGGGAATTTATAAAGCGATGAGTTGAGTAAGGCCTTAGTAAATGTGCAAACTCAGGATAATTGACTTTTCAGCTTTTCTCAGGAATCATGTATCTACATGGGGTTCTCAGCATAAGTAGCATTGATGTTTTGACCAGATAGTTCTTTATTAGAGAGGAGGCTGCCTCAAACACTGTAGTAGGAAGTTCATCAGCACCCTTGCCCTATATTCATTAGATGCCAAAAGCACTCCACTAATCATGACAATAAGAAAATGACTAGACATTGCTGAATGTTTTTTTGGGGTCAAATTGGCCCCAGCTGAGAGCCATTGATGTAGATCAAGGGTATGCGAAATATGGTCTGGGGACCACACTTGGCCTGCTGCCTGTTTTGTGATCTGCAAGACAAAAAATAATTTTTATGATTTAAAATAATTTTAAAAATACATAAAGAAGCCTATATTGGTGGCATTGGAAGAATACATGAAATTCAAATTTTAGTGTATATAAAGGTTTATTGAAACACTGCCACACTCATTTTGGAACATACTGTCTAGGGTGGCCTTTTGTGCTATAGTGGTAGAATTGAGTAGTTGTGACAGGTGCCTTGCAGAAAATATTTGTGACATGATCTTTTACATAAAGGGTTTGCTGACACTGGATGTAGATAATGAATGGTCTTGAGGGAGGCAGGAGAGGGGAGATGGTGGCAGTATGGATCTGCATATAAAAGGGAAGCCATCTCCAGGCCAGGCACCACTGAGGGGTGGGAGAGGCCAGTGGGCTAGAGAATGGGGAACAGGATGTGACTGAGAACTGAGCTAGTTAGAGAGATGTGCCCTGGGGAGGTGCCTCAAAAGCAGAGAGTGAGGGGATCCCAGCGGCTTCCCCGTGTTAGGAGCAAGTTCTCCGGAGATGCTACAAGACTTCAGTAACAGCAAATGTCTCTTCAGGGTTTAAAATCCAAAGACATTTAAAAAAATTGAAAAGATGAAATCTTGAATAGATTTTTCTAAAACATGAATATGCTCTTACGTCTTGATTTCTCATTCTTATCTGAAGTCTAAGATCCCATCTGCATTAGTTTTCTAGGGCTGCTGCAACAGATCACCCCAGTAATTACAAATAATAGATGAACTGTATGCTTAAAGCAGCATACATTTATTCTCTGGGTTTGAAGGCTGGAAGTCTGAAGTCAGAGTCTGGACAGGGCTGTGCTCTCTCTGCAGCCGTGGGGAGGGTCCGTCTCTGGCCCTTCTTACCTTCTGGTGGCTCTTGGGGCTCTTTGGAATTTCAGATGCACAGCTCCAATCTCTGCTTTTATTGTCATGCAGTATTCTTCCTAGTGTGTCTGTGTGTCCTCTTCTCTTATAAAGACCCAGTCATACCTGGTGTGGTGGTACATGTCTGTAATCCTAGTACTTGAGAGGCTGAGACAAGAGGATCACAGGTTCAAGGCCATTCTTAGCAACTTAGCAATACCCTCAACAATTTAGTGAGACCCTGTTTAAAAATAAAATAGGGCTGGGGGTGTATCTCAGAGGTAGAATGCTCCTGGGTTCAATCCCCAGTGCCACAAAAAGAAAAAAGATCCAGTCACTGCATTTAGGGCCACTCTCATCCGGATGGCTGGTGTTGTGTCTAAGATTAATAAGAAGAGTCATTTATATTTGTAGCATAAGAGTTACTTACCTGAAAACCATTTGCTTCCTAACCCAGACATTCAATTGATTGTGAGAAGACATACTGTGTTTTACTTTAAGACCAGGCTACAAGAAGGAAGAGGGCTGTTCAAACTACATTAGACTTTGCAAGAACAAGAAATAAACCTTTACTGTGATACTTTGGGGTTGTATGTTATTATTGCAGGAGAACCTAATCTATCCTGTTTGATACATTTTGCTAAAGTTATGTTTCACCTGTAAGCTTTTATGAATACATCTACCACTCACAGCAAAAATGGATATTGAGCACAATCTTTTATATAATGCCCAGACATCATTAGCTTGACAAGTAATGACATTAAACCTACCAATAACCTTTCTTTCATTTTTGACCCTTCTGAGTTTGAAGTTGCTGTAGCTATGTGTCTGTCTTAACAATGCTGGAAGTTGATGAAGAGCGGTCCTGAGGGGCGCTACTCACTGACTATGGTATTATTATTCTTTTGTTCATGGCTGCACTTCTTGGCACATAGTAGGCATTTAATAAATATTGGTCGGATGAGTAAAAATCAGAAGCATACATTAGAATAATTTTAGGCATTTAAATGTCTATGGCTTTATTTTTCAAATGGTTTAGCCGTGGCTATTTAAATTTTAGTTAAAGCCAGGTGTGGATGCACACCTGTAATCTCAGTACTTGGGAGGCTGAAACAGGAAGCTCAGGTTTGCAGCCAGCCCCAACAACTTAGTGAGGCCCTCTGCAACTGAGTGAGACCTTATTTCCAAATAAAAAAATAAAATAGGGCTGAGGATGTGGCTTAGAGGTAGAATATCCCTGGATTCAATCCCCAGCACTACACACACACACACACACACACACACACACACACACACACACACACACAAATAATAAGTTAAATATGATGGTCAAAGAGGTGATTTTACAATTTGACACAAAGTGACATGCCTGTCCATTTGCTTGGTTTTACAAAAGTCATCTCCTTGCAAAATAGGTGATATCCAGAATAGTGTGGAGCACAAAGCTACTTCTGAATTAAGACTCAGTTTTTGTTTGTTTGTTTGTTTTGCAGTAATGGAATTGAACTCAGGGGCATTCTACCTCTAAGTTACACCCCCAGCTGTATTTTTTTTTTTTATTCTTTATTTTGAAACAGGGTCTCACTAAGTT
>PVLC010045136.1:0-11874 GCA_004027655.1 Graphiurus murinus | reverse complement strand
GGTAGGGTGATTATTATTAAATTTTGCCCAAGCACCACCTTGATCTTCTGCAAAACCCTTGAGAGAACTGAAAAGGTTTTCCCACTGTGATGATTCTTTGTGCCTTAGGGATCAAATTCTCTCTGCTTCCCCTGGTATGGGAGCCATGATCAGCTACCATTCTAATGAGTGGCCCAATGAGGGTCTCCCCTCCTACAGCCTGAAGTCTGAGCCAGCAGTACAACCATTGCTCACCGCATGCATCCTTCTTCAATTAAAGTTGGCAGGTGGGAGGTGGTCCCTTTGCTTTGGGAAGCATTATCGCGCGCGCGCGCGCACACACACACACACACACACACACACACACACACACACACACCTTTTGGTTTCTGGCAGATCTGGGTCAAAGATGAGATCTACCACTTCAAAAGTATGACTTTGTGTAAACTGTATAATGCTGTGAGATCCTCTAAAAAGCTATTTATGTTTTTTACATTATTAAATGTTCCTTCTTGATCTTGTTTCTTGTCATTGAGATTGGAGTCATCACTATCCTGATGATAAATACTAACAGCTAACACCGAGCACTTATTGTGTGTCAATCTCTGTACCATATGTGGATTACTTCATCTAATACTTATAACCAATCCTATAAGCTAATTCTTATCAATCACCCCCACTCTGAGATCCAAAACTAGGGGAAAAGAGAGTTTAAATGACTTGCCCGAGCTGAGTGTGGTGATGCACGCCCATAATCCCAGTACTTGGGAGGCTGAAACAGGAGGTTCACAGGTTCAAGGCCAGCCTCAGCAACTTATCAAGAGGAGCCTGTTTCAAAATAAAGAAGAAAAATAGATCTGGGTAGTAGCTGAGAGGTAGAATGCCCCTGGGTTTAATTTCTAGCACTAATAATAGTAATAATAATAATAATAATAATAATAATTAGGCAACAAGTTGCCTGTGGTCTCTAAAGTCTTCAGAGCCCACAGACCTCCCTGACAAAGACCCCTTATTACTACTAGAAGTTGTTACTTATGGATAAATATCGCTTATTACTATTAGCAGTTGTAACTTCTCGGTAAATCTTATTACTACTAGCAGTTGTTATTGATAATCGGGAACTCCACTGGATCATTACAGCGCGTGGTATGTTTGTGCTCTGAAGCCCTTGTCTAAATGGCAGTCCCGCAAGTCCCCACCCTCTACCTGTGTCCCTCGCAATGAAGGATGTCGTGAGCTCTGTCATTCCCATACACACTCCAGAGCGCATCTCTGTCTGCATTCGCCTTAGGGAGCTCCGGTGTCCAAAAAGAAAGGAGAGCCGAGGCCAGCTTGGCCTCCTGGAGTTCCTCTAGGATCCGCCCCAATTTCCCCAGTCACCTTGCACCAATGCCTACCACCGGGGACTGGGGCCACCACCTGGGTGGTCTCCTTGTGCCCTCCACCCCCATTGCAACCTTTCCACTCTCCCCCGGGGAAGCAGGGCGAGCGTTCACACGGTGCCTGTGACCAGGTCCCCTGAGCTTCATTAGAAGCCAAGGTACCGCTTCAGCGTCTTTCCAGACCCAAGGACAGACACCAGGACCCCACACAGTCTCTTCTATCTTGACTCATGTTCACCTTCGAAACCTCCATTTTCTTCCTTCCTTCCTTCCTTCCTTCTTCCTTTCCCTTCCTCCTCCCTCCCTCCCTCCCTCCTTTCTTTCTTTCTTTCTTTCTTTCTTTCTTTCTTTCTTTCTTTCTTTCTTTCTTTCTTTCTTTCTTTCTTTCTTCTTTTTTGGTACTGAGGATTGAACCCAGAGGCATTCACCTCTGAGGTACAACCTCAGTCCTATTTCTCATTCTCTTTTGTGTGTGTGTGTGGGGGGTACTGGGGATTGGACCCAGGGGCATTCTACCTCCAAGCTACACCCCCAGCCTTATTTTTTATTCTTTATTTTGAAACAGGGTCTCACTAAGTTGCAGAGAGCCTCACTAAATAGCTGAAGCTGGCCACAAACCCATGATCTTCTGGTCTCAGCCTCCCAAGTACTGGGATTACAAGCATGTGCCACCTTGCCCCAACTCTATTTTTTATTTTTGAAACAGGTTCTTACTAAGTTGCAGAGGACCTCACTAAGTAGCTGAGGCTGGCCACTAACCTGCCATCCTCTCTTCTCAGCCTCCCAAGTACTGGGATTGCAAGTGTGTGCCACCATGGAGGCTGAAGCCTCCATTTTCTTTTCTTTTATCTATTTATTTATTTATTTATTTATTTATTTATTTATTTATTTATTTATTTATTGTGTGTGTGTGTGTGTGTGTGTGTGTGTGTGTGTGTGTGTGTTACTGGGGATTGAACCCAGAGGCTTTCTACCTTTAAGCTACACCCCGGGCCCTATTTTACTTCTTATTTGGAAACAGGGTTTCGCTAGGTTGATTCAGGTCTCATTACTTGCTGAGGCTGTCCTTGAATCTACAATCCTCCTGTCTCAGCCTCCCAAGTCCTGGGATTACACGCTTGGCTTGAAACCTCCATTTTCAATGTCACTTGCTTAGAGAAGCCTTGCTTGAACTCCCTAGAATAGTCATATCCTTCAGTCATGTTCACCATAAGACATGTGCCCTTTCTTCAGAATACACAGAAAAGTTGTAATTACCCATTTATATCAATGTGATTATTTTGTTAATGCCATTTACCCAAACACCCTCCATTAGATTATAGTCTGATGAGGGCAGGCAATCCAATTTGCTAAAGATGATTTATCAGTGTCTACAACAGCACCTGGTACATGCTATCCACTTCTTATTTGTGAAGGAATAAAAGGAGAGAGGGAGTAAAGAAAGGAGGGAGAAAGGAACGAGGTAGAGACCCAGGTAGAGGCTGACAGTGCACAAATGAACTGCAAGTATAAAGAGACTCGATGCCTAAAAATCGGAGAGCAAAGCAAGCAACACAGGACATCAAACGGGGGATGCCTGGGTTTAGGAGTAAGTAAAGAAGATTCCCTAGAGGAGGAAGCAGCCCTGGTCTGCCCTGGAACAAGAAAGAGGAGGACTCAAGTGGTTGGAATGCTAAGAGTCTGGTCAGAGAGGCCCAGGTAGGAACCCGCAGGATGACCATCTCCTCCGTTCCCAACTCTTTTTTAGGAGAACCAAGCAGCTCTGTTCTATTTCCCCCTCCATCTTGTCTTTCCCTTACCTTTCTTCCCTTCTACAGCTAACCCCCCTGAAGATAATATACTTAAAACTTCCAAGCACTGCTGCGTGAGACTTTCATCATTCACGGTCTCTCCCGGCTTCAATCCCATGTGATCCGGTCGATTCCAGATGGACTTCCGTGGAACTCGAGGCTTTAACGATCTGTTACCCACACCGCACCTAGAATGAGCTTTTTTTTTTTTTTTTTTTTCAATACTGGGGATTGAACTCTGGGAACTCTGGGACATTCTACCTCCGAGCTACACCTCCAGCCCTATTTTTTATTCTTTATTTTGAAACAGGATCTCACTAAGTTGCGGAATGCCTCACTAGGTAGCTGAGGCTGGCCGCGAACCCGGATCCTCTGGTCTCAACCTCCCAAATGCTGGGATTACAAGCATGTGCCACCATGCCCGGCTAGAACGAGCTTTTAAAATTGTAAATCAAAGCTGGGCATGGTGGCACACACTTGTAATCCTAGTACTTGGGAGGCTGAGACAGGAGGATCACAGGTTTGAAGCCAGCCTCAGCAACTTAGTGAGGCTCTCAGCAACTTAGCAAGACCCTGTTTCCAAATAAAAAATAAAATAGGTCTAGAGGTGTAGTCCAGAGGTAGAAGCCCCCTGGGTTCCATCCCAGTACCACAAAAAATATATATATATATTAATCAGATATTCCTCTCTGCTTTAAAGTCCTCTGTGGCCGCGTAGAACATTTAAGGGAATTCTCAACTATGGCCTCAACATCCTTCCTCCTGCGGTCCCTGTCTGCCTTTCTGATCATTTCACACTGCACTCCCTTTATGACCTCTAGCACAACAGCCTTCTATCTGAACCTGCAACACTCAAAGTTCAAGGTCCTAGTAGGTCCTTGTTTGTACAGGATCAGGACCGAGGTGAGGCAAATGAGACACACTTAGGGAGGTTCTCTCTCTCTCTCTCTCTCTCTCTCTCTCTCTCTCTCTCTCTCTCTCTTTCTCTCTCTCTCTCTCTCTCTTTCTCTCTCTCTCTCTCTGGATCATGCGAGCGCAAGGCCTTTGCATTACCTCTTCCTCCTACCTGGAAACCCCCACCCCCCCCAGACTTTTGTAGACATTGTTTCTCACCTCTTCGGGCATTTTCCCCAGGATCCTGTTTCATGTTTCTAAAAGCTCAGAGCTACTTCCGTCCTTCCTATCTGCACTCATTCGGTGAAGGCGTTGATGTGGTTCCCTGTCTGCTCACCATCGGGCATGGTGGGTGCATGAGAGAGGAGGTCTCAGTTGTGTCATTATCATTATTCCACCCTAAAAGAATGCTGTGCACCTAGTATGTGGTCAGTAATTATCTGGCGAGTTAGCAAAGGTTATATAACTCAAACTGAATCCAGAAAAGTTCCCCAGGGCAGGGGAGGGAGGCAACAAAATGGGGTCTTATCTAACCAGGCAAAGAAAAGAACGGGTCTAGGTCAAATACTTTGTAATTCGGGCCAGTGTGGCTGCATGTTGGCCTTAGCGGAGTCTCAGCACGGATTGAGTCTGGCCTGGGAGAGGTGATGTGAATGTTTCATAGGGTCACCATTGTAGAGAAAGCTTGCTTGATTCCTTTTCTTTTTCGTGTGTGTGCGTGTGTGTGTGTGTGTGTGTGTGTGTGTGTGTGTGTGTTACTGGGAATTGAACCCAGGGGTATATCTACTACTGAGCTCTCCCCCCAGCCCTGTTTTATTTTTTATTTTGAAACAGGGTCTCCCTAAGTTGCTGAGGCTAGCCTCCAACCTGCAATCCTTCTGTCTCAGCCTCCCAAGTACTGGGATTACAGGCATGTGCCACCATGCCTGGCTGAGAAAGCTTTCATTTTGAAGGCAAATATTTCCCACATTAAAATTAAGTTTGATTCCTACTTTTCAAGGACTGGTGACTCCATAATTCGGTGTGGGAACTTGGTTTCTGGTTCAGTCTGGAAGAATGGTTTAATGGAAAAGTCCAAGAACTCAGTTTCTTGAACTTAAGGTCTATGTGAAACAAGACACTTACATTAAACTCAGACACTGAGTTCACAGAAAGCTATTTTAAAGCCCTCCCCAAATTTCTATGGGCCAGATAGTATATCTTTATCTCTTCATTTCCTTTTCCAATAATAAAATATCCCATTCATTGGTGAGTTAATTAGGCTGCTGGAAAATGACCTTTGAGGATGTCATTTTCCTTCAGAGACCGTTTTGGATTTGCCCTTGTGACACTCCAGGCCATGTGATCCAGAGGAGGCAATGGCTCAGCATTGACTTCCCATACATATGAAATTCCCTTTTTAAAGCCAGGCGTGGTGGCGCATGCTTGTAATCCCAGTACTTGGGAGGTTGAGACAGGAGGATCGCAGATTTGTGGCCAGCTTCATCTACTTAGTGAGGCCTTCTGCAACTTAGTGAGACCCTGTTTCAAAATAAAGAATAAAAATATGGCTAGGAGTATAGCTCAGAGATTGAATGCCCCTGGGTTCAATCCTCAGTACTGCCAAATAAATAAATAAACAAACAAACAAATAAATAAATGTCTGTTCCTTGAAATTCAGTAAAAGAGGTTAGTATTTTAATAGAATAGGAACTTGATACAAGATCTTACATTGCCATATGATTTTCAGGAATCTAAAGTTATTTAAAAGCAGGCTTCCTGTTGTGTTATTCATTTGACAAAGGGTTAATATCCAGAATATATAAGGAACTTAGAAGACTCAAAACAATCCAATTAAAAATGGACAAATGAGCCAGGCGCCGTGGTGCGTGTCTATAATCTCAGCTACTTAGGAGGTGGAAGATTGAAATTTCAAGGCCAGCCTGGGCCACATAGCAAGACCCTGTCTCAAAATGTAGAATATAAAAGGCTGGGGTGTAGCTCAGTGGTAGAGTGCCCTTGTGTTCAACCCCTAGTACTGCAAAAGGGATGGAGGAGGGGCGAAGGATATGAATGCACAGTTCCCAAAGGAAGAAATTCAAATAGCCAAAAATTTATGAAGATATGCTCAACTTCATTAGCCATTGGGAAACTGCAAATAAAAACTCAAATGTGATGTGATCTCACCCCAGTTAGAAAGGATATTATTATTATTATTATTTTATTTATTTATTTATTTATTTTGCGGTACTAGGGATTGAACTCAGGGGCATTCTACCTTCAAGCTATACCCCCAACCCTATTTTTTATTCTTTATTTTGAAACCAGGTCTCACTAAGTTGCAGAGTGCCTTACTAGGTAGCTGAGGCCGGCCGTGAACCCGGATCCTCCGGTCTCAGCCTCCCGAATGCTGGGATTACAAGTGTGCACCACCACGTCCGGCTAGAAAGGATATTATTAAAAAGACAAAAAAAAAAATGCTAGTGGAGATGTGGGAGAAAAGAGAACTAACTCTCAGAGCCCATTGGTGAAAATGTAAATTAGTACAGCCATGGAGACCAGGATAGAGGCATAGTGGTTCTTCAAGAAACTCAAGAAACTAAGAATAGATCTATACATCTACCATATGCTCCACCTACCAACTTTCCACTTCTCCACCAGCATTTGTTGGGTTTTTTTTTTTTTTTTTTTTTTGTCTTTTTGATAATAGTCTTTCTACCTGGGATGAGATTCCATCACAATATGGTTTTATTGCATTCCCCCTGATAGCTAATCCCAGAAGGCACTGCTGTAGGCATATCAAGGATACCCTGGCACCCCTGCACTTGTTTGTTTTAGTAACACTCACCACAGCTAAGATATGGAATCGACCTAGATGCCCATCAACAGATGAGTGGATAAAGAAAACGTCATACACACATACACACCGTGGAGAAGTATTCAAAAGTAAATGGTATCCTCTCATTTGAAGCAAAAGGGAAATAGAACTGAAAGACATTATGTTAAGTGAAGTAAGGCAGAGAGACAAACATTTCATGTTTTCTATCGCATGTGGATGTTATAAAAAGCCAATTAGAATGAACAGTAGTGATTATCAGAGCTAGGAAAGGTCAGAGGATCAGGGCAGGGTGGCAAGGTGGATAGCAGGTACTAAAACATAAATAGAAGTGATAAGCTCTAGTCGTCTTCAGAACCCTGGTTCAGGGTTGGGGGGCGGAATATAGTTCACAGTAACCTTTTGTATATCTTATGAATAACTGGAAGACAGGAGCTCAAAGTCTCCAAACACAAAGTAATAGTAAGGAGATGGAAGCATTAATTACCTTGATTTCATCAGTACATATTGTATATATGTATTAAATGCCACACTGCACCCCACAATAAGGAACATTTTAAATTATTTACTTGGTGTTAATAAAAAAGATTTTTTTAATGTTTAAGGAGATGGAAATTCCCACTTCCCTGATGGATAATTATGCACTGCATATTTATATCAAATGATCACATTGTACCCCATGTATTTGTGCAATTAAAATAACAATTTAAAAGTAAAATATACATTTAAAGTCACAGAAATTATACCTGATTATCATTAAAAAAATCACATATACAAGACTTCCCCCCCCCCAAAAAAAACCTGCCTATATATTTTTAACCTAACATTGCATTGAGGGAATGTTTCTATTTTGGTATATTTAGATTTATTCATTTGCTCAACAAACATCTCTTAAGCGCCTACTGTGTGTTAAGCGCTGTGCTAGAAATGAGGAACACAGTGGCAAATAATAGAGATGCGGTGCCTGCCTTCATAAGCTTATGTTTTGGTGGAGGAGACAGAAAATTAGCAAGTATCTACCAGACGGGAAATACAGACCAATAGGTTCGGTGGCAACCCTAAGCAGCAGCTGGGGCTGAGTGGGGAAGAAATGTGTGTGTAGGCTAAGGTTTGAAGGAAGAGCAAAGGGCACTGCAGGTGCAAAGGCCCTGAGGTAGGAAAAGGCAGGGATGGAATGAAGGACAGAGACTTGAACACACAGAGTTCAGGAAAGTGGTCCCTGGGGGGAGGACAGAAGCCAAGCTGGATGAGCCATCGTGGATCGTGGCAAGGAGCTTGGATTTTATTCCAGCTACAGTGAGGAGCTACCCAGGGGTGAAGCAGGGCGTGCACCATTCACTTTGTGTTTACAAGTGGTTGTGCTTGCTGGGCACTGTGGCATGTGCCCTTAATTTAGTACTTGGGAGGCTGAGACAGGAGGATCGAAGGTTCAAGGCCAACCTCAGCAACTTAGTGAGGCTCTCGGCAACTTAGCAAGACCCTGTTTCCAAAGTAAAAAAAGAAACTGGGGGTATAGCTCAGAGGTAGACATCCCCCTGGGTTCAATCCCCAGCACCCCCATATTTCCCCAAAAAGAAGAGGTTGTTCTCACACCTGTACGGACAAAGGGCAAGAACAAAAGCCAGGTCAAGGTTACTGCAGGGATCTCCAGTCATTTTATGTTTTAACTTTCTGTGGCATGCTTCTTCCTGAACCCTTGGTCCAGAATCATTATGTTTGGAATGGGAAAGTGCCTGTTTTATAACCTGGGTCAACAAAGACAGAAAACAAGCTAGAATTAGGTTAAACTGATGTTGATTAAAACCACAGAACAAAGAAACAAACCAGATCCTCATATTGTTTAAAAAAAAAAAAAACTAACAAAACAGCTACACTCAAAGTGTTCTCCTGTTCTCCGTGGCTGGGTGCAGTGGCACTGCCCTGTCATCTCAGCACTTGGGAGACTGAGACAGGAGGATTGTGGGCTGAAGGCCAGCGCCAAGTTACTTAGCAAGACCTGTTTCAAAACAAAAAGTGAAAAGGGCTGGTGATGTAGCTCAGAGGAAGAGTATCGCTGGGTTCAGTCCCTGGTAAGACACACACACACACACACACACACACACACACACACACACACACACACACACACACAAGAATTAGTATTTTTATAGCCAGGCATAGTGGCACATGTGTAATCTCAGTACTTGGGAGGCTGAGATAGGAGGCTCATAGTTCCAAGGTCAGCCTCAGCGACTTAACATCGAGACCCTCAGCAACTTAGTGAGACCTTGTTTCAAAATAAAAAACAAAATAGGGCTGAGGATATAGCTAAGAGGCATTAGAACACTCCTGGATTCAATTCCTAGTACCAAAAAAAAAAAAAATTAGTGTATCTAAATTTTTTTTTTTTTTTTTTTTTTGCGGTACTAGGGATTGAACCTAGGGGCATTCTACCTCTGAGCTATACCCCCAGCCCTATTTTTTATTCTTTATTTTGAAACAGGGTCTCACTAAGTTGCGGAGTGCCTCACTAGGTAGCTGAGGCTGGCCGCGAACCCGGATCCTCTGGTCTCAGCCTCTCGAATGCAGGGATTACAAGCGTGCGCCACCACGCCCGGCTCTTATCTAAATTTTTTATTGCAATTGTTTCCTTTTGGAATAAATCTGTGTGCGTTCAATTTAAAGAATACTTTTTTTTTCCAGTACTGGGGATTGAACTCTGGGGCATTCTACCTCCGAGATATACCCCCAGCCCTATTTTTTATTTTTTATTTTGAAACAGGATCTCACTAAGTTGCAGAGGGCCTCACTAGGCAGCTGAGGCTGGCCGTGAACCGGGATCCTCTGGTCTCAGCCTCCCAAATGCTGGGATTACAAGCATGCGCCACCACGCCCAGCTGGAACCATTTTTGATGACCGGGTTCGTAAATATAATCTCAATGGCATTGGGCTAGTACAGAAGTCTACTGTAAATATAAATCTCAATGGCACTGGGCTAGTACAGAAGTCTACTGTAAATCTAATCTCAAGGGCATTGGGCTAGTACTGTTCCCTTTGCTTTTCATTTGTTTCAAATTGACATAATTGGTTCACAAAGAACTGGACTGTCGCTGCACTGAACCCTGGCCCCCTGCTTCTGAGCCTGTTGGACTTCACATCTGTCACTTCTACTTGCAGATCTTCTGCAAAAGGCTGCCTGATTTTATTTTAAAAATAAATAAGTCTTGAATCGCTAATACAGCCACATGATTTTTTAATTTGCAATAAAATATTATGTAAGAAAATCTCCCTTCTTTTTCCCAAGCCATGCTGTTTTTCTGCCTGAAAGCAAGCAATATGATCAATTTCTTATAAACTTTACCTGCGATACTTTATATTCATGCAAATACAAATAAACATTGTTCTTTCCCCTCCTTTTTTATATGACAGACACACGCTTCTTAGCCTTTCTTTGATGGTTGATTCACAGTGTATCTTGGTATCAATCCACACCAATACACAAAGAGCTTTTTCATTCTGTTTATGGTTGCATAATATTTCATTGTATGGATAAAAAAAAAATCTCCATTTTACATTTAGACTGTTCCCAGTTGTGTTACTATAAGCACGGAGGGATTGATAACCATACAGATGTGTCACTTTTCTTGAGGATAAAAGTGGTTCTTAGCCAAGGACTGTTTGCCTACCAGGGGACACTTGCCAATGTCCGGAGAAATTTTTTGGTTGTCGTAACTGGGGAGATAGGCACTACTGGCACCCAGTGCACAAAGGCCACGGAATCCCTAAAGATCTGACAACGCACACGACAGGCCCATAGCAAAGCATTATCCAGCCGCACGTATCAATAGTGCTGAGAATGAAATACCCTGGTCTATAGAAGCATGTCTAAGTGGAATTGCTGAGTAAGAGGGTATTTGCATCTATTATTCTGTTGACTCTGAACAAATCACTCTCCATAGAAGATACACCAATGAACTTTCTCCAGGGTCACATGTGAGGTGCTTGCTTTCTCAAAACCTCAATAACACCATTATCTTATGTTTTGATCTTTGCTAGTCTGCTACGTTTTTTTAAAAAATGGTATCTAAGCATAATTTATTTGCGTTTCTGTTTTCATAGTAACGTTGCACGTCTTTACATATGTTTGAGAAACATTTGCACTCTTTTTTTTTTTCCTATTTTTCTGTCAGGTTGCTAGTGTTTATCTTCCTTAATCAATTGGAGTTTCTGTAGTAATAGGAGCTCTTGCATAAAAAGCAAATAATAGGAGCTCTTGGTTTATTAGCTAAACCCTTTGTGCAGACTAATTTGAAACTTACCTTTTCCTTGTCAAGAGATTTTTAGTCATTGGCCAATTACTTTGGAACTCTTATTGCAAGTTAAATTACCATGAAGAGTTTTGTCGTAGGGTCCACAAACATCACTTTCTGCTGTGCACTAGTTCTTCTCTGCTATTCCCTTGGTCAGTTAACCAATATTAAACATTGCCTCTGAGTAAGGAGTTATTTCTTGAAATGCAGTGACGTTGTTATTAACTGTGTAGTTTGGTGATTGACTCTTTGGTGCTAAAAGGCAGATTAAAAATGTATTCTTTCAAACTCATTAAGCATCTCCTATTTCCTGTTCTGGAACAGGATGAAGACATGGACATGGTTTTTTCTTCTCACCTCATATAACTCTATACTCTGGAGGGCCAGAGCTCCTGACAGACACAATGTGGAGGGTCGACTTCATGCTTGCCTTGTGACACTTGGTTCTGATCTTACTTTTTACAGAAGTCCTTTTTTTCTCTGTCTTCTCTTTCTTTCTTTTTGTTTTGTTTTGTTTTATTTTTTTTGTGTGTGTGGTACTGGGGATTGAACCCAGGGGTATTGTACCTCTGACCTACACCCCCAGTTCCATTTTTTATTCTTTATTTTGAAACAGGGTCTCACTAAGTAGCCGAGGCTGGTCACGATCCTCCTGTCTCAGCCTCCCAAGTACTGGGATTACAAGCCTGCACCACCACGCTCAGCTTCTGTCCACTTTCATAAGC
>PVLC010045135.1:0-11907 GCA_004027655.1 Graphiurus murinus | reverse complement strand
TCTAGAGTACTCTACCACTGAGCTACATCCCCATCCCTTTTTGCTTTTTATTTTGAGACAGTCTCATTAAGTTCCCCAAGTGGACCTCTAAATTGTGATCCTCCTGCTTCAGCTTCCCATGTAACAAGTATTACAGTTGTGCGCCACCATGCCCAGCTAAATTTCACTATTGTAACCATTTCTGGAGAGAAATTTCTCCCTCTGGTCATAATTGTAATATTAATACACAAAAGGTAAGCACTTCTAAGACATTGAAACTCGAGTTGCAAATTTGTTCTGATGGGGACAAACAACATGAGTCTGTCTGTCTGTCTGTCTGTCTGTCTGTCTGTCTGCCCTCTACACCAGTCAGCATGCTGTCTAAAACAATTGGTTCTGGAGTGCAGCCTGCATTGCCATTCTAGAATGCTTTCTTTGTAGCACACTTGAAGAACTAAGGAGTCTTTATCTGGATTTCACATGTTCATGACTGATAGAGGCTTGTGCTGAAAAAGAAATTCACCAAAAAATAGTAGTCTTATGTCTGTCTATAGAGAAACTATCTGACTTGCAAGTATTTAAAATATACTTTCTTCTAGACTGTCTTACTAAGTGTCAAGAGATCCCCTCAAGAAGTCCGCTATTCTATCTGGGGGCTGCCCAACTTTATGCTGTGGGGGAAGGACAAGAGGGTGGAGAAGAAATTAACCTTTCCAAAAATCATGAGTTTGTAATACACACACACACACACACACACACACACACACACACACACACACACCTGGCAGGCCATGGTGTGCAGCCTGTAATCCCAGTACTTGGGAGGCTGAGACAGGAGGATCACAGGTTTGAAGGTCAGCGTGTGGTAACTTAGTGAGATCCTATTTTTTAAAAAAAAGGATTGAGGGTGTAGCAAGTCTTCTAGGGAGGAGAGGCTTCAGTTCTGCCTTTGCCTCGGGCTTCCCGTCTGTGGCTTCTTTTCAAGTATCTAGGAGAGAGTGGAGGGCACATCTTTCAGTGAGTCAAACCTCACCAGTGCTCAAGAACGAACAGGATCAGACTCCTGGGGCAGAAAGAACACACTGACAGTGCCAGGAACTGTGTTATTACACACAACAGCAAAAGTAGAAGGATCAGAGGCCATTTTGAAAATGCTGAACTCTGGCAGAAAATCTGTAACCTCCCTCCCTTTTAACCTTTCTCTGTCTGCTATGCACAAAACAATTGTGGGGGGAAAAATGCACTGTGGATACTATTAGCCAGTATTTTCCTTGGCCCTATCTAATAGACACAATATGATTCTAGAGAGAACCTGAATATTTTGTTGTTGAATTTTTACACAATTTATATTGATTTTGTGGTTTTCGTTTGAAAATGTCATAAGATAAATGTGTGCTGTCTGATATAAATGTATATAAAAAGGTTTCAATTCTAACCCTAATAGACTCAGTTCCTGTACATGTGCAATCCTAGTCCACATTACTAGCTAAGCAGTTGTGCTTTGGCTCTGAAATCGTGGCTCGTGGATGATGTGCGTGACTGACATGATGAGTCCAAGATAAAAGGTGCATTCACAGGTGCTCCTAGCACACTGAGACCTGCCTCTTGGTTTCTAACTATGAATCATCACAGACACATTAAAGCAGACATATAATAATATAAGTGTACTTAAGGAAAATACCAAAAGAATGGCTTAAGTATATTAGGCATTGAAAGAAAAAAAAGAGAGAGAAATAAATGATGTGAATTTAATTGGAATCAGGTTTATTTAGTAACATTTTTGTCCTGTGATTCCAGCTTGATGAAGTGGGGTATATCTGATACACAACAAGAATCATGTTCAAGTTAAGTAGGAATATATTCTGTGGTTCAAATCTTGAAATGTTATATTCTTTAAAAGGAAACCCTATTCACCTAACTCTCTTGATCAAAATAAATCCTATATATTTAGAAGAAACTGATTTTATACATTAACTTAGGCTTCAACTAATATTCTCAGTAACAAATTCAGATGGACAAAAATATATTTATTTTTCATAACTTAATTTGTCTTTATTGACATAAATACATGCCCATTTGGGTAGGTGGCAAAAGCTAAGTAAAAATGTAATTTTATTGGTCAGATTAAATTAGGGTTCTCCTTCACTCTTCTATTACTAAGATATGTCTGAGTTGCTAGGAGTTTACACCTCTTTGTGTATGTTTGGTGTGTGTGTGTTACTAGTTACTGAACCCAGGGGCATTCTACCTCTGAGCTACATCCCCAGCCCTTTTTTAAAATTTTGTTTTGAAATAGGATCTTGCTAGGTCACTGAGAATCTTGCTGAGTTGTTGAGGCTGGTCTCAAACCTGCAATTCTCCTGTCTTAGTCTCCCAAGTACTGACATTACTGTACTGGGATTACCATGCCCAGGTGAGTTTATGCCTCTTTACATAATTGGTAAAGAGATTATGCTCTTGAGATCTTTAGATCTGGGACTCTCTATCCCTTATTTATTATTTATTTATTAATTTATTATTTTTACTGTTTTTACTAATATTTCAAAAAGGTCTATGCACGCCTAGTCAATTTCTGACCAGATTTGTTATGTAATCTAATTAGATTTATTATGAATTATTACTTCAGCCAATCAATTGGACTAACCTCCTGTCTTCACTTATACATCAATACGCATATTCATGTAACAACAAAGTGGGATTATTATGTTGATAGGTGAGGAGAAGGGCCAGAAAATAAAACAAGAACAGAAACCCCCAAATATACACATGTACACAAAAGATAAGCTTCAAGTATAAATGCAATTAATGTTCTAAACAGGTACAATAATTGTTTGGCTCAGCACCGGAAAATACTTAATTTTCCAAGTAACCTGGATAAATACTTAATTTATCTGAGCTTCAGTTCATTGTTTAAAGCAGGGCTCTTCATTCACTCAGTCAGTCTATTGGTCAAGTTTGTTGGTCTATTTGTTACTGACAAATAATTTTGGTCAAGTACCCCATGCCACACATAGTTGCAGAGTCTAAAGATAGTTAAAGAATAAAATAGCTCAAACTCCTATTTTCTTGGTAACTATATCCCAAGAAGGTAGGGGAGACATTATCAACCAATGTATAATAATACATTGTATGTATAAAATAAAACAGGATAAAGGACACAGAAAGGGATGGGAGATTTCTGTTTTATTAGGAGTGGCCAAAGGTGGTCCTTAGGATAAGATATTTGAGCAGAGACCTGAAGGAAGTAAGGGGGCAAATCATGTAGGTTTGGGGCAAGGGAGGGGAGAATATATTCCCAGGAGAGGAAACAGCTAACACACAGGTGCTGAGGTTGGATTTTGCTTGGTTCAATAAAACTGGTTTAATTGATGAACCCTTCTGCTGACATTACATGTATATGTAAAATCACCTCGATCTCCTGTGGAGGGAAGGGGAAAGAGAGGGATAAGAGCTGAGGGGAAGCTCACCAAGCGCTGCGTGTATGTCCCTATCATTCTGAACTGCATTATGATGTGAGACTACAATGCATCAATACAAGTATATTTTAAAAAACAATGTAATTGAACTTGAGTGGAAGAGAGGGAAAGTAGTGGTGGAGACGTCACAGTGGGAAGCCCGATCACACCACGCAGGGTTCTGTGACTGCAATCCTGGGATCCTTGGTTGGGGTCGTTCTTTGAGTAAGGTAATGGGCTTTTGGAGGGCATTGCAGAGAGACACGTGCTACACAGGGCCTGTGCCACAGGCCAGTGAGCTAGTACTTCCAGTTCTCCTCTTTCTTTACTTTCTTCTCTTTTAATTTTTATTCTCCTACTAAGTTTTTTCCTTCTTGTAGCTTCTCTTCCGTCTTCTTCTGTCTCACTTTCCCAGTGTCCCTTAGCTTCCTCACTTGCCTAGTGTCCTTTTTGCATGTCAGGGTGGAGGCTTTCACGCTGTGGCTTTGGGATGCCACAGGGCATGCATAAAAATGCAAGTACCAGCAAGTGCTCTTGAGAACCTTAGCTGCCAGCATCAAACTTTGGCATCTTGCTCCTATTCTAACAGCAGATCTAACTTCTTCTAACATGTTCTTGCAGCCATGAGCCTGATCAGATTTCAGATGTTTGCCCTCCAGCAGGCGTGCCTTACTTTTGAATATTTTGTCTCCACTCTAAGTCAATCCACTTTTGTTATAATGCTTGGAAAACATCCCCCTTAACCAGAGCCCACATGTCCTTACTAATCTGATACCATAGTTTGGTCCATGAGTACTCCCCAGCCTGGATTAGTTCTAATCACCTCTAAGCTGATAGTCCTTCCTACAATTTTACTTGCTGGTAAGAAAGGTAAAAGATGAAAATAAAAAATATTTATGCTTCAAGGAGCCTGTCAAACAAACATGCAGAACAATCTTCTGAATGATTAAGCCGATTAAAATAAAGATTTTAAAGAGATTAAAATTGACAAATTATATAACATAAATTAAAAGTCCTTACAATTGTGTTTACTGATATTCTCTATAAAACATATGGCTTTACTACAGAGCTTCTTACCTCTGAGCTTGTGTGTCTAAATAGCACATTCTAAATAATTTTAGAAGGCATCAAATATGACTAGCACTTGATGGGATGATTATTAATTTATTGTTAATTTATTTAGCTGTACCTCATTTCATAATTAACACTCTGTTCTCTCTCCCCCTCTCCCTCTCCCTCTCTCTTTCTCCTCTCTCATTTTTCTTTTCCCATTCTGTTTAAAACCAAATGCCTTATTCACACACTATACAAGTTCAGTGCAATTCAAGTATGGTAGATAGCTATTCATGAGCACATTTTTTTCTTGCATGAATCAAATAAATAGACCTTACATGGTTTTATGATAAAATTAAGTTCTGTACTTTGCCAATATTAGGTGAATATTCCAGTTTTGGAATTTTTAAAATTCTATTTTAAAAATTGATAAGATTAATATTTCCAGAGACTAGTCTAAGGGTGCTTTGTTTTTACTGCTTCTTTATTATCTACCTCAAATAATATTTTTCAAACATACAGGTATTATACACACTTGTTTCATACCTTTGTTGGTAAGAATATTTTTTCCCCCAAAATCTATCAGTTGCAGAATATCTGCATCTGAGGGAGCCAATGGGGAATTCTCTGAAGAAGAATTAAGTATTTTACTAATTTAATTACAAACCTTGAGACAGAAATAATGGGTAACTATTAATGACACCTCCTGTATTACCAAATGTATGTAACATCAATTTAGTATGATTTTTAGATTTAAAATTTTCTCAAAAATTTTGCAATTCTTTTCTTTTCTTCTTAGTTAATGACTTACAAGTTTCTTGTAAACTTCTCCTCTGTGATTTCATGCTGAATAAAGAGAGAGTTCATGTGCAGCTTTTTATGAGAGGAGACATAAGGTATAATTCCTTACCTCACTGGATTGATCTGAAGATTAACTGAGCCAGTACATACAAAATACTTAGAACACTGTTGATGTTCTAATCTACATGGTGTAGTTTAGACTTCATAGTAATTCTTCACTAAATTTACTTTAATAGCCTAAAATAGCTGACTCTCCATTCAACTAATGCTGTTTCTCTCACTAGGAATAACAAATTAAATTAGCATTGAATAAAATGGAATTTTGAGGCAGCTGGTTAGGGAGGTTTGTGGGGATAGAAAGGAAGGAACAATCACCTCCACAACTAAGGCTCTTTCCCTCCTGCACATTTCCTACAATTATGGTACAGTCATGTCATTCTTTCCATTGTGCTGTATCCTTAGAAGCTATGAACTATTGTAGGTCCCTGATGGTGGATACTTACTTTAGATACCCTATATGTTCCTTTTTCTCTTGTTACTAGGGCCTCATGCTTGTTAGAATAGTGCTCTACATCGCCAGCGTGCTCCATTCAATTTCTGGAAACAGCTTCTAAAACTTTCCTATCTCAGCATGAGCTCTCCTAAAGAAAGGGGTTTTGTTTGTTTGCATTTTTTTTCTGCATTGGGCATCCAACCCAGGGTCTTACAAACACCAGGCAAGTGCACTGCCACTGAGCCACAGACACTGAGCTATAGCCCTAGCCTAAAGGAAAGTGGTTTTTTTTTTCTTTTTATATAGCATATATTTTATTAGTTTGTACTAATACATTCTCATATTACAAAGGAATTTAATTTTTGCTTATTATACAAGATATAGATTCAGCTTCCTTCTTTTGCTAGATCCAGTTGACTCAAAATCATTTGTTGGAAAAACTACTCTTTCTTCCATTGAATGGTCTCAATATCTTTGCCATAAATCAGTTTATTGATATATGAGTTTATTTCTGAGCTCTTAATTATATTTCATTGATCCATATGTCTATACTTTTGCCATTATTATACTGTTATTTACTATTATACTGTTATTTGCCATTATTATACTATTATTTATAGTGCTTTGTAATAAGTTTTAAAATAAGGATGTGTGATCATTTTCCAACTTTATTTTTCATTTTCAAGATTATCTAGTTTATTTTGGGTCCTCCAAGTTACATATAAATTTTAGTATCAGTGTGTCAAGTTCCATAAAGAAAGCAGCTGGGATTCTGATGGGGATTGTGTTGAATGTGCAATCAATATAGGGTTTATTGTTTTTTTTATAATATTATATTTTCCTATCCATGAAGATGGGATTTCCCATTTATTATAATCTTTAATCTTTCAATAATGTTGTTAGTTTTAAAAGTGTAAGGTTCTCAATTCTTCTATGAAGTTTATAACTAAGTACCTTTTCCTTTTAGATGCTATTTTGGATGGAATTGTTTTCTTGAAACCATTTTCAGATTTTTTGTTAAGTATATAAAAATGCAATTGTTTTGTATACATGAATCAAGTATCCTTTGTATCATTTTGTTTTAAGTTTTTCTCTGCATATTTATATATTTTCAAAGTAGATAATTTTGTTTTGCTTTTTTTCTAATTAGGAGATATATTTCTTTTAATAGGTATATTAATTTTTTATGTTTATGGATATTAAAGGAATGTTCAGTGGTATATTTCTTTTAATGAGTATATTAATTTTTTATATTTATGGATATTAAAGGAATTTTTGGTGGTGATAAATTTAACCTCTTTTCCCTTTTCTTAGATCTCCACCACAAAATTTTGGCTACCAGTATTCTTTTATAATGTTTCTCTTTGTACTATTAAATATGCTAAGACTTCTATTACTTTAATTATCCTCTCTACATGATATATTTTGAGTCTTGGTTACCATAGATAAAAGAATTAGTTTATAGATTTTATCTTCTCCCTTTTACCATTCATTTTAGCAGATTTATAATTTTTACATTTTATGATCACAGAGTTCTTGAATCATCAAATCTACTTACTCCTAGTCCTAGGTTAAATAGCATTTACATATTCAATATATACACATATTTTCACAAGTATACAATTCTTGCTGACAGTTCTTTAGCTATAATTTCAGCAAGCAATTCATCATTAACTGAAGTTTGAAATTTACAAGTTTCTAGAAGTTTGATATATAATAATATGTTGAAGAAAATGTAAATGTTATTATTTTAGTAATGGTTAAGATTGTTGCAGAACAACTCTCAGTGTTAGGATAAATATAATAAATAAAATAAAAAGACTTTTATTGTTTTTTATTTTATGGCTATCAAGCTGGAGAATATCTGTGGGTTCATAGAGAAGTAGAAGTTAGTGATCCCAATATTTGGCATCATTTTCTCCCAGGAAGTACTTAGCATCTAGATTCTTTTTTTTTTTTTTTTTTTTTGTGGTACTGGGGATTGAACTCAGAGGCATTCTATCTCCAAGCTATACCCCTAGCCCTATTTTTTATTTTTATTTTGAAACTGAGTCTCACTAAGTTGCGGAGTGCCTCACTAGGTAGCTGAGGCTGGCCGCGAACCGGGATCCTCTGGTCTCAGCCTCCCGAATGCTGGGATTACAAGCGTGCGCCACCACGCCCGGCTAGCATCTAGATTCTTGCCCCAGAGTTCAAATTAATCTGTTCAGATCACCATAGCAAAATGCTACAGAATGCATGGCTTAAACAACAGAAATTACTTTTCTTACTGTTTTGGAAGATAGATGTCCAATATCATGGTGCCAATAGGATTGGTTTATGGTGGGGTTTCTCTTCTTCTTTACAGAAGGCACCCATCAACAACTCCTATGAGATTAAGATATCATCTATATGTGAGCGAATTTAATTCTAATTATCTTTTTAAAGTGTATTTAAGGGGATTTGTCTCCAAATGCACCAGTTTGGGAATTAAAGTTTCAGCATATGAACATTGAGGTGGGGATACAAGTCAGCCCATGCCAACAGCCATCTCTGGAACTGAAGCATTATATATCTTAAGAATGGTAAGTTAAGAAATCAATGACCAACTTTAAAAATGTTTGCTAGTTCTCTACAGACTCATTAATTTCAATTGATCTACCTTCAAGTTCACTAATTCTTTTTTCTTTCACCTCAGTCTGCTATTGAACCCTTCTAGTGAATTTTTCACTTCGGTTATTGTAATTTTAAGCTCTAGGGTTTCTCTTTGGTTTCTTTTTTATTTTGTCAATGCTTTCATTTTCCTGATTTCATTTAGTTCTTCATTCATGTTTTATCTCTTTGGGCATATTTAAGACAGTTGTTTTAAATTCTTTTTCTGGTAAGTCCAATCTTGGCAATTTATTTTGTTATTTTGAATGAGTCATGGTTTCTATTTGTTGTATATCTTGTGATTTTTGTTGTTGAAAATTGGGCATTTGATTATCATGTGGTAACTGAAAAATCAGATTTCTTCCTTCTCTAGGCTATTCTGGTTCTTTATCGTATTGAAAGCGATAGTAGTTCATTGTGTTGAGACTTCTTTTTCAAACTATGAAGTGATTATTGTAAGGGGGGAGGGTGACCCAGGAATCCCGTCGGAGGCCGGAGGAACGGAGTGATAGGAAGAGAAAAAATTTATTGTTCCTGAGTACAAAGGGAAACAACCAATATTTATAGGTAGGGTAGAGGGCGGTCTTGCAGGGTCAGGTACGGGGTTACATTGGGTGGGACAAAGGGGATGAAATTGGAGCCGGCCAGAGGGGATAGGCTGGCTGACCCCTGGGCACAGGAAGGCACTGCTAGCTGATGCCCATTGCCAGCTGATGCCTGGAAAAGAAACCGGATGTATGCCATGCTGGGATGCTTTTGTAGGGATTCCGTTCCAACACCTCCCCCTCTTTGGTTTTATTTGGGACAGGGGCCTCGTGTCTCATCATTGGCTACTTCCTGCTGGTTGGGGGTGCTGTGTAAGGGAGTGAGGGAGTGAGGAGCAGGAACAGGCATCCCCATATAGCTGCGGAGAGAAAAGGATTTTTGGGGGGGTGAAAATTTATGAAGGTCCCTTGAAGCCAGAGGTGGGGAATCTGTTAAAGCCATTCTTTTGGGGATGATACTGGCTTTAGCAACCAGTGGTTGTTTAGTACGTCCTCCAGGAGCCATATGAAGCATTGTTGTATAGGAGAGTTAGTATGTGGAGAAGCCTTTTCCAGAGATGAAGTCATCTGAGGCCAAGGGTTGACAGTTCCTAAGGAGAAGCTGGTTGAAAGTTTGTTTTGAAATTTTTGTGATGTGTTTTTGTAGGAACTTGGTGATGCAGGGTAAAAAGGAGCAGGCAATAAGGACGATAACAAGGGGCCCAGTAAAAGATCACAGCCAGGTACTGAGTGATGATGGGAACCAGGAAAAGAGGAAGTATCGTGCCTGGTTTTGAGTCGTATGGCCAGATTTTGTAGTTTATTTATGTTTTGTTTTATGATGCCTCACACATTAACATAGTAGCAACATTATTTTTAAAGAAGAGGCAACTTTTTCCTTTTGTGCTGTTAGTAAGTCAAGGGCTGGCCTATTTTGTAGTGTTACTTGTGCTAGGGATGTAACCTGTTTCTGAAGGTCCGCGAGGGACTCAGCCGTGGAGGTTAAGGCACCCTCTAATTTGTTTTCCAGGTCATCAGTCACCCAGAGTGCATGCCCAAGGGCACCTCCACTTAGTCCCAGGCTTATGACAGACAAGGACAAGGAGAGTCCAACAAGAACAGGGAGGAAGGCAGCTCTGTTGACCTGGGTAGGTGGCCCCATTGGAGGAGTGAGGTAGGCTTGAAGCTCGGAGTTGCTATAAAGAGTGAGTTGTGGAGAGGATGCAGGGGAACAGAATGTCAGGCAGAAGATAATTTGTGAGGGTTCCATTGCACCACAGAAAATGTCCTGGTTGAGTAAAACCGAATGCAGCTAAGGAGAGGGTGATGTGGCACTGTTGTGAAAGGCTAGTGGGGACCAAGGAGGGAGTTGAGGGGGAGATGCAGAGGCGAGAGAGCTGGGTGGAATTGTGTTGGGTTCCCAAAGAGGTACTCTGGGGATGGAATGAGTTGTTAAGTCCTGAGAGGAGACAAGAGAATAGTTAGAAATATTAAGGGGAACAGATGCCAGAAGGGGGCGTGTCAGGGAGGCACAAAGGAAACATTTGGCTGGTTTGGAGCTTGGGAACATATAGTTGAGAAAACTGATGGTGGCCTAGATCAGCTGTAACCATGGGAGTAGAGAGGGAAGAGTTAGTTGAGGATTGGCGAAGTGAATCCAGGACTACCTTTGACTGATGAGCGATATCCGCGGAGACCTGGGAAACCTGAGTTGTAATAGAGACATATTTTTTATAGATGTGTAAGACCCCGCACAGATATTTAGTCCAGAATATGAGTTATTATTATTTTGTCTTGAGGGAAGCCTGATTTTAATCCTTGACCTACACTAAACTGCCAGGCTTATAGAGATGGACAGGGGTAGTTAAATTGACTGGGGTTTGTCTAATACCCATTTATACATTTTTAACATTTAGAAGCACAAATATAGTATTACAGTTACACAAAAATTAACTTTTACTTTAGAAGTGAAATTTAGATAACCACAGAAGAAAGAGATAGTAGAAAATACAGAAAAGTATTGTAATAGAACCTTATTGTCGACCTTTTGAATAATTTGTAAATGTAACCATCTTTATCACACATGCAGTATTTTCTTTTTTTGCGGGACTGGGGATTGAACTCAGGGGCACTCTACCTCCGAGCTATACCCCCAGCCCTATTTTTTATTCTTTATTTTGAAACCAGGTCTCACTAAGTTGCGGAGTGCCTCACTAGGTAGTTGAGGCTGGCCATGAACCCAGATCCTCTGGTCTCAGCCTCCCGAATGCTGGGATTACAAGCGTGCGCCACCACGCCCGGCTACATGCAGTATTTTCATAAACTTCACCCTACACAAACATTCTTCAACATGCTCAAACTTTCTGTGACTTTCTTTTAACCTGAATTTATCCTATTTCTTTCTTTGGGACAATCTTAGGATAAACTTTACTTTACCATACAAGATACTTTCTTATTTTTTCTCCATTCCTTTTATCCTTTCTTTTCAAAATTTTTCATACTCATGTACCTTCTTTACACTTTTTTTGTGTGTGTGTGGTACTGGGGATTGAACTCAGGGGCATTCTACCTCCGAGCTACACCCCCAGCCCTATTTTTTATTCTTTATTGTGAAACAGTGTCTCACTAAGTTGCGGAGTGACTCACTAGGTAGCTGAGGCTGCCTGTGAACCCGGATCTTCTGGTCTCAGCCTCTCAAATGCTGGGATTACAAGCGTGTGCCACCACGCCCAGCCCTTATGTACCCTTTTTATTTTTATTTTTATTTTTTTTAAATTTTTTATTGTAGTAATTCGTGCAATATAGCATACATCTTTGTTAAGTACAAGTTGTTAACAACATATTTGCACACAATTCTCATTTGACCCCTTCCCCAATTCCCACCCCATTCCCTCCCCCTCCCTCCCCCTCAGGTTCACTTCATTGAGTGACCTTGATATGATTGTGTAAGTACATCATGTGCTTTAGGGCG